>JACJUY010010674.1:9935-26284 GCA_014220935.1 Platorchestia sp. MABIK
TACTGGGGTGTACTGGGGCTGTACTGGGGGTGTACTGGGGGTGTACTGGGGGTGTACTGGGGTGTACTGTGGTTGCCCTCAGTACGTAGTGTACACAGCCACTAAGATGGGAATGCTTCGGGTACCTGGTTTTTTTTTTAGTATTCATTTCCTGCTATGCCTTCACATTTCTATTGGATGTTTCTATTCCCTATTTCTGTGCATATATTGTTTAAAATTTTCAATTTTGAGTTTTTGTTAACATTTCCATTCACGGACGACTCTACAATTTTATTTTTTATTTATTCCTTTTTGCCCTGTCGGTAATTTGTGTACAAAGTTGATTCGGGCTTCTATTTAAGTGCAACGAACCAAATTTTGAAACAACTATAAACTAAAAATGTTCTATTCGTGAAACAAAACCTAGTTCAAAACATGCATGAAGCCATTCTCGATCATATTTCAGTTCAACGCAATTTTCCCTGGATTTCCTCGTAATTTCTACCCTGACATTCGTGAAACGCCAGCAGTAACTTTTTTTATTTCTTCATAATTTGGATTTCTTATTTCCAATTTTCAATTTCCGATTTCGAATTCCAATTTCCAATTTCTAATATCCAACTTCGGTTCCAAATTTTCAGGTTTCAATTTACAATTTTGATTTCAAGATAATTTGCACCCCGACATTTGTGATATTTTTTCTTCGCGCAGAGCAATCAAGATTTTTTTGTGAGCATTTCATTTGTTCGCTGATCAGACAAGATGAAAAAAATTGCCCATGAAGCGCAATTCAAGAGAGTTTTTTCAGCTTTGAAAACTCTAATCTTTTTGAGCAATCATTTCTAAGAAACACTAGTACATAGATAATCTGGTCGTGAATAAGATAATTTTGTGTAGGATAAATCATGTAGGGATATGATGTTAGATAATTAGTTTACTGAATTAGTCTCTAATAAATAATAGATAAATGTATCATCTGGCAAGTGTTTTAGAGAAAAAGACTTAAACTTGCGGTATTTTGTATAAATTATAAATTTCCGGGTATTGATGACTTTTTCTGCAAATCATTCGCCTACTCTGACTTGCAACAAAATATTGCGTTACGTATTATGTATACATAATACATATGATAATTATTACATGTATTAAAATGTTAAATCATATCAATTAATTTAAATATATGTATATACATATTGTATTTAATTTAAAAATATCTATATGTAGATATATATGTATTGTATTTAATTAATATATTAGTATGTGTATATATATATATTTTGTATATATATATATATATATTTTATATCTATATATTTTGTATGTATATATATTTTCCATCGATATATATTTTACATACGTATGTATTTTACATATATACAGTATGTCCCACAAAAACCCGAACCGAGTATTTATTTTCCCGTATCAGTAATACCATCATGCGAATACCACATGCATTTAATTTCAAGCCAAATTATGCGGTATTACTGATTAATACTGATACGGGAAATAATTACGGGTATTACTGATACGGGAAATAATTACGGGTATTACTGATACGGGAAAATACAAATTCGGTTCGGGTTTTTGTGGGACATCCTGTATACATCTACACACATATATGCATGTACACATAAAAATCATATATAATATAAAATTTATAAATATATAAATATAATTAGATTTATATATATATATATATATATGTAAATAAATATTTAAGTGTAATATGAATGTTTTATATGTATATTTACACGAATGTATCATATTTTATAAATATATAAAAACAACATAAATCACAAACTTCCCCACGCCTCAGCTCAGCTCTGGTGTCCGTTACGACATGAAGTCATATGTCGTAAAGCATTTACGGCGCATTTATCACCTGGTGCAGTGCTGGAGCGCCTTGCTTTGTGGTCGTAAGATTGTGCTAATTCTGGTGTGTTGGTGTGCGGGCCGTGTGCTACGTGTGTGAATACTCAGCATATAGGTTAATATATGCAAAAGAATATTTAACTACTAGTTTATCAGTTTAATTTACATAAATATGCATTAAAGTCTAAATTTCACCTGCACACACGCATGTGTGTGTGACGAGAGTATAGTTTATTATACGCAAACTAATTGAACTATTAGCATATTAGTTTAATATATATAAATACATATTAAACTATAACAAGCACACACACACTGTGTAGATTATTCATCAACGTATGCCTGATCTCTCACGCAGCCCTACTCGTATGAACCTGTACTTGTACGTTCCAGAGAGGGGCAGGAGAGAGGCAGGGAAGGGGCAGAAAAAGGGTAGGAGAGGGGCAGGAGAGGAGCAGGAGAAGGGCAGGAGAGGGGCAGGAAAGGGGCAGGAAAAGGGCAGGAGAGGGGCAGAGAGGGCCAGAGAGGGTCAGAAGAGGACCAGAGAAAGGCAGGAGAGGGCCAGAGAGGGCCAGAGAGGAGCAGGAGAGGGCAGGAGAGGGCCAGAGAGGGCCAGAGAGGGCCAGAGAGGGGCAGGAGAGGGCCAGAGAGGGGCAGTGAGGGGCAGAGAGGGGCGCGTAACAGATGGCCTGTTCCCGCTGTCTCCCGACGCCGGCGGACATGCAAATGCGCTTCAGTTTTTGTAATCCTTTTTTTTGTAATTTTTTTACTGAATTAAAGTTGAAAAAATTCCGCAGTGCGCTGTTCTTTATTTAGCGTTACAAGGGAAATAGCGCAGCGTGCTTTTTTTAAATAATGATCTTGTTACATAGTAACATTAATGTTTAATTCGATTATTTCATGTGTTACATACACTTATCTAATTTTCACAAGTATTACACACCGTTATTCTATTATTACATGTATTACATATAGTTATATAATTACCGTGTGTATTACTCACAGTTATTTAATTGTTACTTGCGTTACATCCAGTAATAAATTTTTACATGTGTTACATATAATTATTCTATTAATACATGTATTGGTCACAGTTTTAATTTGTGTTACAAACAGTTTTTAATTTTTACATGTATTATACATAACTATTAAATTTTTCAATCGAGATTTAGTTGATTTGACAATCTAATACCCACATCATTTTAAAACAATCAATATGAAGATCAAAGAAATACTTACACTCATCTTTCAAATAAACCATAACCACCAACATTATTTTAAAAGCAATAAGTGTGAACGAAAAGAAAAGATTTACACTCAACTTACAATTCATTTGCTAATCCCAATATAAATGATAAAATCAATGAATAAATACAACAAAAAATACAAAATTGAAGTAAAACAGTGCACCAGTTTTGAAAATCTAAATGCGAACAAAAAAGATGAAAAGTCCCTACTTTTGAAATTTATTTTTACTCCAAAATTATTCTAAGAACAATCCAATGAGTACTGGGGTAATTTTTTCTTACCTCTAAATCGCACGAGAATGTTCAAGTTCCCAGGTACTGAAATACGAAGAAAAATGTTCATCATTTTTTTCGCACACCTTTGATGCTCAAAGTTTTACAGTAACTATCCCGAAAGTGGGATGGTATCTCACCAAAAATGAAGTCTAATTTTCTAAAAACCAATTTTCTAAATAAAAACCGATTTGTTTAAATAAAAAACAGGATTATCTTAATAATAATAAGAATTATCTAAATAAAAAACAGATTTACCTAAATAAAAAACAGAATTTTCTGTATAAAAAACCGAATTTTCTGAATAAAAAACAAAATTATCTAAATAAAAAACAGAATTTTCTAAATAAAAAAAACAGAACTATCTAAATCAAAAACAGAATTATCTAAATAAAAAAAAAAAACTATCTAAATAAAAAAAACAGAATTATCTAAATAAAAAAACAGAATTACCTAAATAAAAAAAGGAAATCTTAATAAATAATCATTTAGGTTATTTAAATAATGATCCAAATGAAACAAAAAACTACATTCACCTGGCCAATAGCGTGCGCGGGCATTCCGGTCCTTTTGATCAACTTGTCCATTTTCACAAAGTTGAGCATTTTGTGGACTGAATCATCTACTAATGAAGCCATTTTGAAGGCTTGGCATTCCTGAAAATTAGAAAACATTCCAATTTAAAAAATTAAAGTATTTAATTTTTTGTTACAATACACAGAAATAAACAATGTGCTATAGAAACTGGAGTTTGATAGAGAATTTACATATGTAATGAATATAGAAAATGCGCGCTTATCATTCAGGGATTGATCAATGACATGTTCAACTATTTAGTAACTTTCTAGGTATTTTATTTGAGTTCCAGATGAATTGCAACCATTCAAGATCATGAATGAACGCATTTTGACGATTTAGTTTAGGTGTGATGTAAGATTAGTCTGTACAGTATGTCCCGCAAAAACTCGAACCGAGTATTTATTTTCCCGTATCAGTAATACCACCATAATGAGTAACACCTTTTCTATAGGTTCATTTTGAATGATTATTTTGCTAGGAATTAAATGCTTATGGTATTCTTATGATGGTATTACTGATACGGGAAAATAAATACTCGTTTCCGGTTTTTGTGGGACAAACCAAATAACATGTACAGGTCAGTCTATCTACATCCAGTTATAATCAAGGATGTATCGCCGGTAAATGATGGATGAGACGGCCGATTATGGACGTATTATGGGTGGTATCAGACTATCAGCCATGAAACGCCTATATTTCGCTGATAAGTGGCTCAAGGCCGATCATAGCCGTGAATTCGTTCATGGACATATTGAATTTCTTATCGTCAGATTGTAACAACTTTTCACTAACTGCAAATCTTGTTACGTTATGATCAATTAAGTTTTTAACGTACGATAAATTAAATTGTAACCCTATGATAAATTAAATGCCGAAGACGTTATTTAAAGTGAAAGAGAATAGTGAAGAAGTGGATATAAATATATCATAGTGTGATAAAATCGAACACAAGTTCGAAAAAACTCTACGGGGTCCGCAGTGAAAATTTCACTACCTGTTGCTCGGTTAGCTGATGGTTTTCCTCAAATTTTTAAGTATAAAGAACTTCTTATTTAGTATACTGTTAAGTATTTAAGAACTTCGTAGGTAGTATACTGTTAAGTATTTAAGAACTTCGTATTTAGTATACTGCTAAGTATTTAAGAACTTAGTATTCAGTATACTCCTAAATATTTACGAACTTGGTATTCAGTATACTCTTAGGTATTTAAGAACTTGTTATCAAGTATATACTCTTAAGTATTGAAGAAATTTGTATTTAGTATACTCTCAAGTATTTAAGAACTAAGTTCTTAAGTTTTTTCTCCAGTTTATCGTGTTTCACAGAGCGGACTTGATACCTGCACAAAAAAAAATACTGAAGTTCAGTTCTATTTCAACGCAGTTAACTTTTAATTGTTGACCCGTGATTTGAGAAAATCGGTGGATTTGCTTCCTGTTTATCCAAGACGCGTTTGGCTAATTTGCGATGAAAAATGGAAATTAATGTTTATCTAAGGTGTTAAACATACTTAATAAACATTACCAGAGCTAATATCAGCAGTGTTAACAGTAGAGTAAATTTGATAACAGCAGAGTTAATACAGCATAGTTAATAAAAGCAGCGTTAAATAACTGCTGTATAAATAACAGCAGCGTTAGATGACAGCAGAGTTAATAATAGCAGTATGATTTTATTTGTACATCATAATTAAATTTAAAGGCTCATTACGTTAGGGATCTCTGAAGATGCAGAATATCACACACCAAAGAATATCATACGCTTTGTATATTCCGATTCACACACAAATGGCAAGAGACCAAGACGACTGTTATTCATATCCTTACTTGTGTAGGAAAGAATTTTTTATTGTGTAATCTAGAATTCTTTTAATAACAAAGCTGCTTTTAGTGATTTGAACGATTATTTTCGACCAACAACATGGCTTGTTTTTATTAGCTAGAGCATTACCTTCACTTCCTGCATACATTAAAGGAGAAAATTTTTTCAATTTTTGCACATATTAGGTACAATACTTTAATTAACCAATTTAGAATAACGCTACGTTGTATTATCATTAAAATATTAAACGTTACGAATTAACAAATGTATATATGACGGTAAAGAATACTTGGAAAGAGAATACAAGGGGAGATTATCGGGACTAAATAACAGGAGAAAATACCATGGAAAAAACTTTGTATTAGATTATCATTAAAATATAAAAAATAACAATTTGACAAAAAAACGATTGAAAACGGTAGCAGAAGGATATTTGGCGTCACGAAAATCATGCTTGTATGTAACTCTGAGAAGAAAAGCAAAAAAATGCAGTTAATATCGATATTTTGAGTTCCAAAAATCATGCATAATTGTAACCCTGAGTAAATGACTACAAAAAATGGCAGTTAATATCGACACCAAAATTAATGTTGTTTACCCAAAAATCACGACTTCATGACAACCTCCAGCCTCATTGTTCCGTTACCATAATTCAGGAATTTATCAAAATTAATCAATTAATAATCCAAGACATGTGTGAACACTACGCAGACTGCGCATGTCGGATAATTGTGTTACAATTGCAACTTGTTTCCATTGTCAGTTACGATTGCAAATTGTTTCCATTGTCAGTTACAATTGCAAATTGTTTCCATTGTCAGTTACAATTGCAGTATTTAGTTTCTTGACAATGGTGCACAATATGCAATAACTTTCTGCACAATACAGAAGGTCACAATGACTTACGACACAGTAGAGTAGTTTACAATGACTTACGACACAATACACAAGTTCACAATAACTTACGACACAGTAGAGTAGTTTACAATGACTTACGACACAGTAGAGTAGTTTACAATGACTTACGACACAATACAGAAGTTAACAATGACTTACGTCACAATACAGAAGTTCACAATGACTTGCGACACAATACAGAAGTTCACAATGACTTGCGACACAATACAGAAGTTCACAATGACTTACGTCACAATACAGAAGTTCACAATGACTTACGACACAATACAGAAGTTCGCAATGACTTACGTCACAATACAGAAGTTCACAATGACTTACGTCACAATACAGAAGTTCACAATGACTTACGTCACAATACAGAAGTTCACAATGACTTACGTCACAATACAGAAGTTCACAATGACTTACGTCACAATACAGAAGTTCACAATGACTTACGACACAATACAGAAGTTCACAATGACTTACGACACAATACAGAAGTTCACAATGACTTGCGACACAATAAAGAAGTTCACAATGACTTACGACACAATATACAAGTTCATAATAACTTACGACACAATACAGAAGTTCACAATGACTTACGACACAATACAGAAGTTCACAATGACTTACGTCACAATACAGAAGTTCACAATGACTTACGACACAATACAGAAGTTCACAATGACTTACGACACAATACAGAAGTTCACAATGACTTACGACACAATACAGAAGTTCACAATGACCTACGACACAATACAGAAGTTCACAATGACTTACGACACAATACAGAAGTTCACAATGACTTACGACACAATACAGAAGTTCACAATGACTTACGACACAATATACAAGTTCATAATAACTTACGACACAGTAGAGTAGTTTACAATGACTTATTGCAGTAGTTTGCTGCAATTTATGGCAGTATAATGGCATTTAACGGTAATTTGAGTTTAGAGTAATTGACAACCATTAATTGTTTACGAAGATTTGTGCAAGATCGAACAATTTATTACACCTTATTGCACGATGGAGTGATTTATGTTTACTTTCAGTGTAGGAAAGAGGAATTAGTCATTACTAATTAGCCATTACTAATGAGCCACTTCTAATGAGCCATTACTAATGAGGCATTACTAATTAACCATAACTAATTAGCTATTACAAATTAGCCTTTACTAATTAACCATGAATAATTAGCCTTTGCTAATTAGCCATTACGATAGGACACTGAAGTTTATAATAACAGCTACTGTAAAAACAAGTCATTAAGCACGGTAATTTTCAATGACATTTTAGCGAGCTCGCTGTCAGGTGTCTCCGTACATTAGTGTCAATAGCAGCAAATTTAATATCAGCAGCGTTATTAACAGCACCATTAAATAACTGATGAGTTAATTACAGCAGCGTTAGATAACATCGGTGTTAATAAGAGCAGCGGTAAAGAACTGCTGAATAAATAACAGCAGCCTCATCAGATGTTTTAATCAATGAAACTCAGGTGACAGGTACTGTTATTGATGTATTAAATGACTTCCAAGTGTAATCATTAGCGTATCAAATGACCACCAGGTGTAATAATTAGCGTATCAAATGACCGCCAACTGTACTAATTAGCTTATTAAATGACCACCAAGTGTAATAATTAGCGTATCAAATGACCGCCAAGTGTAATCATTAGCGTATCAAATGACCGCCAAGTGTAATAATTAGCGTATCAAATGACCACCAAGTGTAATAATTAGCGTATCAAATGACCGCCAAGTGTAATAATTAGCGTATCAAATGACCACAAAGTGTAATAATTAGCGTTTCAAATGACCACAAAGTGTAATAATTAGCGTATCAAATGACCTCAAAGTGTAATAATTAGCGTATCAAATGACCACAAAGTGTAATAATTAGCGTATCAAATGACCACAAAGTGTAATAATTAGCGTATCAAATGACCTCAAAGTGTAATAATTAGCCTATCAAATGACCACAAAGTGTAATAATTAGCGTATCAAATGACCACAAAGTGTAACAATTAGCGTATCAAATGACCACAAAGTGTAATAATTAGCGTATCAAATGACCGTCAAATGTAATAATTAGCGTATCAAATGACCTCAAAGTGTAATAATTAGCGTATCAAATGACCACAAAGAACAACACCATCAAGTCACACAAATGAGTTCTATGCAGAGTGCAGCTGTCACACGGCGTGCAGGTAAACAGATACAGCTGCTGCACTGGTCTCATGTAAACAAAACAACTGTTCGTACACAATAGTTATAATGCCTGCACTAACTGATCTTACACAACAGTTGCAGTGTCTACAAAAACAACTGACTCTACAATACAGTTGTAGTGTCTACACAAGCAAATGATCCAATACAGCAGTTACAATGTCTACATGAACAGTAGTTGAAATGTCTACACAAACAACTGACCTCAAACAGCAGTTACATTGTCTACACAAACAACTGACCTCAAACAGCAGTTACAGTGTCTACACAAACAACTGACCATACAGAACAGTTGCAGTGTCTACACAAACACACACCTGCAACACAGTTCACACAACACAACTGGCAGTGCCCAACAGTTAACTGTTTACTGAGTGCACTGGAACACAACTGTAAACAACTGGATCACAACTACAAAAAACTGGATCACAACTGCCGCAGTTGGGACCGTGCAGTTAACTGGACGCCAGCGCCACAACTGTTGCTCCAGAGGCACTACACAACAGTTGGTTCAAGCAGTTTTTTGACCAATTTTTTGCCAGTTAGGCCCGTCAATGGGTATAGGGTAGGTGGGGGGAGAGGGGGGGGGGAGAGGGGGAAAAGGGGTTCCGGTGGGGTTAGTTGGCAGGGAAATTTTAAATGAGAGGTGCGTTCACGTGGATAAAAAAATTGTTGAATTCCATGTAAAAGTAGCGATGTGAACGCATGGTCGTGGGAAAAATTGAGAATTGAGTCTGCATTAAAATTAGGAATTCTTTCTGTGCATGGATGCCTTGAATGCAAAATTTAAGGTTCAGTATTATGATCATTACCAAATTAAACTTTTGAATTACATTCAGACTTTGTACTTCTGTATGAGCTAATACGAATACCAATTTATAATTATGTTGTATTTTTGATGTATACAAATACGAATAACAAAATATTTTTATTCGTCATTTTGTGTTATTAGACTGGCTGTGACGTCGAAAATGAAGGCATTATTTAAATACATATATACGAACTCTGACGGCATGAGTCTTTGAATTTACGAACCAGTAAAAACTTTTTCATTAATACATTAGTTATTGAGAAGCGGACGTGGAATTTGGCACTGCAATGAGCAAGTTGTTTCAGACCTATGGTTAGATAAAGCACACATTATTTATTTTAATTGGTGATTATATAATAGGATTAATGTACACGACCCGTCAGAAATGACGGGCTAAATTAATCTTGCTAATATCAATTTTGCTTAAATAAATCTTGCAGATGTGGATGCCCAACAAATACATCCATCCCAATAGTACCCGCGATTAAAATATTCTTGTACTTGTGCACTGGTGAAACTCGTATCACAGATACGGTCATTGAGCGTCCTTGTGAGCGGCACAGACACGCGCACCAACCAAGCAAGCAGCTTTGTAGTATTATACAGTGGATTTAAATATCATACATCAGTACTGTACATTTTGACTACAAATGAATATCAGAGAACTATGTAAAGGTTGTACCATCAGAATGCTATGTAAACATCATTGTACGGTATCCGCCATGTACAGCAATGAGTATATGTATGTTGTAGTATACCTGCCATGTACATCCATACATATTACATGTACGTTGTAGCAAACCCGCTACGTACGTGTACAGTACAAGAACGTTGCACCGTTTCCGCTACGTACACGTACAAAGTACATGTACGTGCAGCAGTAAACAGTACACAGAGCCTGTATAGAGACACGCCCCACAGCTCATGTGTAGATGCATCATCAAAAAAAAAATAAAAAACTTAAATTCATTCCGCACCGTCGATCGAAAAATTCAAAAAAGCTTCACAAAAACATCGGCAGCGAGGGCAGAAAAAATAAACAACGACCACCTTCAAAAAATAGATAAAAAATGCCCTCGAGGCCTCAAAATCAACACAATAGATAATAAATAGCAAGTGAGGCGCCATTGAAGCGGGCCAGCCGCGGCAAAAACTCCGCACCGACGAAAAAACAGAAACTGAAGCTTCGTGAACACGATGTAGGTAGTCATTACAGGGTAGAGGGTAGATGGGTAGGTAGAGTGGGGAAGATGGGTAGATGGGCAGGTAGAGTGGGGGTAGATGGGTAGATGGGCAGGTAGAAGGGGTAGATGGGTAGATGGGCAGGTAGAGGGGGGGGGGGTAAATGGGCAGGTAAAGTGAGGGTAGGTGGGTAGATGAGCAAGTAGAGTGGGGTAGATGAGTAGATGAGCAGGTAGAGAGGTGGAAGATTGGTAGATGGACAAGTAAAGTGGTGGAAGAGGTAGATGTAGAGAGGTGGTAGATTGGTAAATGAGCAGGTAGAGGGGTGGTAGATGTAGAGTGGATATGGTAGAAAGGCAGTAGAACAGTAGATCACTACATCATAAAAAAAGAAGTAAAAACACGATTGTAATAGCAAATTACGTCGAAATAACCCATCTACGATGAGTCAAAACACTTATTTATGAATTTCATACCATAGAATAAACAAAATAGTTAATTTTGTATGTTTTATAGCAAAATACGATTTTTTAATCTAAATATATTTATTTTATACTAACAGCAAGCATTAAGAGCTCAAATGAAAAAAAATCCAAAATATTATATATGTTTAGCAAACAAAGACCAAAAAATCAACAAACGTACTTTGTCAACAGAAATAATTTTTGAAAGTAAAATAAAATGCATTCAGTCGAGAGGAAATTTTTTCATACATAATATTTTCTTTTTCGTATAAGCCAACTTACTGATAATTATGATAAGACTTTTTCTTTGTCCATTATTTTAGGCAGCAGCCTTTATCTATTGCCTCTATCATCCCCCACTCTATCTATAGCCTCTATCACCCTCCACTCTATCTATAGCCTCTATCACCCTCCACTCTATCTGCACCTCTATCACCCTCTACTCTATCTATAGCCTCTATCACCCTCCACTCTATCTATAGCCTCTATCACCCTCTACTCTATCTATAGCCTCTATCACCCTCCACTCTATCTGCATCTCTATCACCCTCCACTCTATCTATAGCCTCTATCACCCTCTACTCTATCTATAGCCTCTATCACCCTCCACTCTATCAGCACCTCTATCACCCTCCACTCTATCAGCACCTTCATTACACATCAACCAGTGTATTTAATCCATTACCTTCATCAGTCACTCAAAGGCTCGAATGTTTTGCGTATATCGTTGATATATTTAATAAGCGATTTTTACGCACCAGCTACAATTTAATCAACCAAAAAATGTTTAATCGATCCGATGAATGGAACAAAATTCATAGCGTAGCGATGTTGTCGACCTCTCAGCATTTAGAGTTTATTCCAGTGAAAATAGTCCAATTTCTTCACGTGTAAGTTGATTCAGGAATGCTCCTGGCATATTTGCACTAAAACACAGCAATTCATTATAATCTATTTTTTTTTGACTAATTACCAAATGCAACGTTTCGACGCATCTAACATCATCCTCACGCTGGAAAAAATACGGAATAATGAAAATGTAAATGAAAATGTTTAAGTGCAGAAATAAGTTACTAGCTAACATCGCTCATTGGAGGAAGCTAATATCAAAATTCTCGAATTTTCAGGGAAAGTGATTTTAACTTTGCAAAATGCTTAACGGATTTAGATTTGATCGAAAAAAAATCCTTTCTCTCGGTCAACTTTGAAGGTACAGTTGTACCAAAATACAAAATTTGACCGTTGTGCCAAAATACGGAGAACGAAATGGCGAATTTAACAGTATGGATGAGTCAGTTTTCCAAAATTTTGAGTCATGACTTTGTTCTTCTCAAAAAGCGATATGTATTCCATGACTAATCGTGTCGTAAAGCTGAAAATTTATCCCCATCTGCAAAATGTGCGTGGTCATCACGCTGGTATCGAAAACTTTTTATTTGCATGATACGGAACTTGTATACACATAGTTTGCCTGTACACTGCAACATGTCAATTATAACACATTAGTTTCATCTCTTTACATGCAAAAGAATCATTTTATTTGTGCAGCAAAGTCTACGGACTTAACAGTTAACATTTGGATATATTATCCTCGGGCATCGTTTGGATTGATAATATCCTAAATAAGTATATTGTGAAGTAGAAGTTTTTGTTGACATACAAGCATGAGAAAAATTCGTTTTTGTGAATCATCCATTTTTGATGTGTATCGCGTCCATTTACTATGAATATCATTCATTTTTAATATGTATTTCAAGTTTTTTATATATTTCTATCATTTTTGATGTGTATTTTCCATTTATGATGTGTATAATCCGTTTTTGATGTTTATCGCCCATTAATGATATGTATCATCCATTTATGATGTGTATCATCCCGTTTTGGTGTTTATCATTCATTTCTGAAGTGTGTCGTTCATTTATTACGTGTATTTGCCACTTTGGACGTGTACTGTTCTGTTTTTGTGTGTAGTACTAAATTTTGTCTACGTCTCCCACATTTACAGTTTGCGTCCGCTATTTATTTACTTATTTATTGTTTCCATCTCCTACTTGAGAAGCTACGTCATCAGAAGCACAATAGTTCCACCTTTGTTTACGTCAGTCGTTACTGTCTGTATGTAAACAATTCATTTATATATTCATTTATCACAATAATCACAATTTATTTATCCATTCATTTGTTCATTCATCACAACTATCACAATTATTTTATTCATTAATTTATCACAATTATCACAACTTATTTATTCATTCATTTGTTCATTTATCACAATTATCACAATTTTTTATTCATTCATTTATTTATTCATTTATCACAATTATCACAATTTTTTATTCATTCATTTATTTATTCACTTATCACAATTATCACAATTTATTTATTCATCCATTTGTTCATTTATCACAATTATCACAATTTTCTATTCATTTATTTATTTATTCATTTATCACAATTAT
Organism: Platorchestia sp. MABIK; assembly: GCA_014220935.1. Classification (NCBI taxonomy): domain Eukaryota; kingdom Metazoa; phylum Arthropoda; class Malacostraca; order Amphipoda; family Talitridae; genus Platorchestia; species Platorchestia sp. MABIK. Next base: position 23,764 of record JACJUY010010674.1, read on the forward strand.
CACAATTTTTTATTCATTACTTTATTTATTCATTTATCACAATTATCACAATTTATTTATTCATTCATTTGTTCATTTATCACAAGGATCACAATTTATTTATTCATTCATTTATTAATTTATCACAATTATCAATTTATCACAATTCATTTATTTATTTGAACAATTTATATAACACTAGCGATACAGCAGTAGATTGTTTCTCAAGTCTAGTACAATGGACACATTTGAGTACAGCTACTTGTGGGCCCTAATTAGTTCAGCGACTTTTAGGGCATTATTAACTCTAAATTTTTTAATTGGAAATAAGTAATTACGGTTTCTATTTTTAGTTATCGTGCTCATGTTATTCGCACTGCTTAGTTTCCAACGCAACCAAGGTATCGAAACCAACGATTTTTGATAAACCTACGTTTTTTACGATAAATCTACGTTTTTTACGATAAATCTACGTTTGTCGAACCCACGAAAGCATCTTGAGCAGTTATTTACTCACACCGTGAAATACATGAACAAAATTCATTTGTCTCATAAGATAAAAGTACACAAAACACGTGTGTTTTTCATTTCAAACGTTGCTCATCATAAAGTGAACAGTTGTACATCTGCATAGTGCATTGTCATTAAAAAACAATGAAAACTCAAAACAAAGTCAGAACAAATTTGAAACTGTGAGCCCAAACTTCACATTTATTGTTTATTATTGTTATTGTTTGCTCAAGTTCACCATAGAAACTCTCGTGAGTCAAATCACAAAATTTTCAATCGGCAAAAATCACTGAGTTTGCTGTTAGAAAACGGGCCATAGAAAATTTGAGGGGGAGACTCAAGTGTAGTTAAATATTGGCAATATAATTTTCATGTGCAGATGGTTTACGCTCGAATGGAGACTGTTCAAAGTACGGTATAAATTAGGATCTTACGCACACATTTTCACTAACGTGAACTCCTCCAAAACAGTGCTATTTATCATGCTTTTATGATTACGTTGACTACGCTTACGCGGTTGCAACCGTTGGTTAGGTTTAAGGTAGATTATGATGGGTTAGGTGATGTTAGGTTGGGTTAGGTTGGGTTAGGTTAGGTGAGGTTAGTTTAGATTAGATTGAGTTAGGTTAGATTGAATTAGGCTGAACTAGGTCAGGTGTAGTTTATTTTGGGTTAGTTAAGTTAGGTTAGGCAAGGTTAGGTAGGGTTAGATTTGGGGAGGTCGAGTTAGGTTATGAGTAGCCAAAGTGAAATATCGACTTTACTGCTCGAATTAATTGCAATTTTTTTAAGGAGCTAGACGAATGAAATTGCAGAATGATTTGTCACCTTTTGGGCTAAAATTAAGATTTTAAAAGAGTTAGTAACATAAATGAAACAGTATCCATTTGTCTCTATAAATAAATAGTCCTCATCATAAATGTTATACCTTAAGTTTTATGGAATTATTTCACTCTGAAAACGTAACCTTTCCACTGATAGTATAGCCTTACCATTAATAGCAATAACATTTTCATTAATAGTCTAATCATACCATTAATATTGTATATATAAACGCTTCCATAAATAACACAGCCCTACCATTAATAATGTAATCCTATCATTAATAGTATAACGCAATAAATGATATTATAACCTCTCTATTAATTGTGTTACTATACCATTAACAGTTTAACCCTACCATCAATAGTATACCGCTACTATTTACAGTACAACCCCACCATCAATGGCGTAACTCTACCATTAATAGCTCAAGACATGAAATTATAAACTCTACGCTAAAAAATCCCTCTAGAAATAAATGAAGATTCGCAAAATGAATATAATAGAATAAACGCATAAAATCAAACTCCTCATGAAAACTGCGCACAGTATTTACCATCATAAATACTTGACAAATTTTAAAATACCGTCAACAGTTAGACAAGAGTTTTAAAATAACGTCAACAGTTAGACAAGAGTTTTAAAATACCGTCAACAGTTAGACAAGAGTTTTAAAATAACGTCAACAGTTAGACAAGAGTTTTAAAATAACGTCAACAGTTAGACAAGAGTTTTAAAATGACGTCAACAGTTAGACAAGAGTTTTAAAATAGCGTCAACAGTTAGACAAGAGTTTTAAAATACCGTCAACAGTTAGACAAGAGTTTTAGAATAACGTCAACAGTTAGACAAGAGTTTTAAAATAACGTCAACAGTTAGACAAGAGTTTTAAAATAACGTCAACAGGTTAGACTAGAGTTTTAAAATAACGTCAACAGTTAGACAAGAGTTTAAAAATAACGTCAACAGTTAGACAAGAGTTTTAAAATAACGTCAACAGGTTAGACAAGAGTTTTACAATACCGTCAAGAAGTTAGACAAGAGTTTTAAAATAACGTCAACAGTTAGACAAGAGTTTTAAAATAACGTCAACAAGTTAGACAAGAGTTTTAAAATAACGTCAACAGTTAGACAAGAGTTTTAAAATAACGTCAACAAGTTAGACAAGAGTTTTAAAATAACGTCAACAGTTAGACAAGAGTTTTAAAAT
>JACJUY010010675.1:15233-28224 GCA_014220935.1 Platorchestia sp. MABIK
TGAAACAAGACAAAAGTTGAAGAAGAAAGCAATAGGTGCAGAAAAACAGCAAAGCAGTCAACCGAAAAAGATGGTACGTAACAAGACAAAAAACCTATTCTATTTCAACTGAAGGAAGGCCTACCTAAACCTCAGCTCGGGACCTCACATATTCTCCCTCTCCAAGCCAAAGACCGCAGCAGTTCATACCAACGTACTATTAAAAAATTGACCAAATAGTAAATGTTTATTACCGACGTTTAATGTAGAAAAATGTTATTTTGTGTTAATGTAATCTTTTTATTATTGAAAATTGTGATAAAACGTAACGGTTTCGTTCGTTTTAAATTTAATTTTTATATATTGTTAAAAATGTAAAGAATTTTTTAATATGTCCCGTTAGTGAGCGATGTTTGTATTGACAGAGAAACGGTTTGAAAAAAAATAATGAAAAAGTTATTAAAAATATTTGAAAAAGTTATTAAAAAGGTGCTGAATCGTATAAATATTCATAGAAAAGTATGAAAACATATCAACATTTTTCGAAAATTACAATAAATTTATACAAATTTAAATATTTTTTAAATTATAAATTTGGAAAAAATTTCTACAAAAGTATAAAAAATTACAAAAAAGTTACAAAAATTGAAAGGAAAGGAATACCCTTGTGTTGTGCGTCCTATAAAGGCTTAGAAAATTGCTTAGGCAAAAAGGTAGGCTAATATTAAATGGCAACTTGGAGCGGTATCCTGGCTACGGGTCACTGGGTTGACTTAATACCTAATATAGGGATGGGATAGGATTAGATATATAAATAAGGATTAGATTGGATTAGGGTACGTTTAGGGTAGGTCAGGATTGGATAGGATTAGATAAGGATAGATTAAGACATTTTAAGATCAGTTAAGTTAGGATAGGCTAAGGTTGGGTCAAGTAACGATAGGCTAAGGTTGGGTTAAGTTGGGTTATGCTAGGTTAGGTAAGGGTAGTTTAGGGTGTAAGTTAGGATACGATAGGATTAAGATAGGTTAAGCATAGGCTAAGGATGGGTTAAGATAAAGTTAGGATATATTAGGAAATTTTAAGATCGGTTAGGTTAAGATAGGTTGAGTTAGGCTATGCTAGGTTAGGATAAGGTGGGTTAAAATGGGGTAGGGTATAATAGGATCAGGGACTTAGGTTAGGATAGGTGGGATAGATTAGATTAGGATACATTTATATAGGTTAGGATAGGTGGGATAAGATAGGTCAAGATAAGATGGGTTGAGACAGGATAAAATAAGTTAAAATAGGTTAAAATTTATTGAAATTGGTTGAAATTTGTCGAGATTGGTTGAAATCAGTCATGACTTTGTTAAAAAAGTTTATTTTCAATAGAGTTTGAACGTTGAAGTATTTCAAATGTTGTTTTTTTAAAACATCTAAACATTAACCCATAGTTGCTACTTACACATGGGTATCGTAATACCCATGCCACATGTAAAAATAGGTTAGAACAATAGGAGAAATAAGTTATGGGAGGATAATTTTTGATTAAATGAGTTATTGTGGGTGAATTTATGGTTAAAAAAGTTACGGTAGGATGAATTATGGTGAAATCAGTTACGGTTGGATAATTTATGGTTTTTGATAAGTTGTGGTAGGATAACATGAGGAAAATGCGACACAACTATCTCACTTGACAATTTTTCAATATTAGGTTCTGCAGGTTTGTGTTTTAATTTACGCATTCTTGAATCCCTCTTTATTAGCAAATTGAAACCCAACCTTAATGACTTGCAGTCATCCTATCCATTGAAAATAGGTATTACTTAATTTTTTTAATTTGTGTAAATGTGATATCACTTACTGAGTGGTTTTTATTGCCGGTCTAAATTTATCATTTCTTGTATTTCAGACTATAGCTGATGATGATCTAGATGATCGAAACGTTCTAATTTTTAATAGATATGTGTTTTAATCTATTGTCTTCGCTATAACCTTCATTTTAAAGCTTTGCCGTGTTGTGCAACCTAATCTAATTAACATATGGTTTTTGATAAGTTGTGGTAGGATAAAGATATAGGTGCTTGTAGAATACTATAGACCATCTATTTATGTACCATGAAATATAGTTGCATGTAGAATGCCATAAACTATGTGTTTATGTCCCTAATAAATACGTTTTTACATGTACCCCCATTGTAAAATGTTGAAAGTTTGTAAACATTACATTTGTTTACGTGTGTGTTGTTATGTTGATGTATGTAGGTTGAATATAAGTTTATTATAGGTTAAATATTAAGTGTAGGTTGAAAGTATTTCAATAATATAAAATATTAAATTTGATTTAAAATATTTTTTTAATTTTAAAGTTATGTATGTTAGATGAACGTTGAAAGTAAGTTAGAAATAACTCAAATATAAGTTAGATTAAAGTTAAATGTTATATGTACGTTGAAACAATAAGTTAAACGATATTTGTGTTAAATATAATTTTAATGTTATATATATTACAAATAAGTTAGATGTTATCTACATTAAATATAAGTTAGATGTTATATATACGTTAAATATGTAAGTTAGACATAGATAAGTAACACGTCTAAATTAGTCAAACCTGAGATAGAGATAAAGTATATAAGTTAACCATAAGCTAGACGTAGGTGCCTCCTCAACTGATGCCAGCAACTACCACATATCTTGTTGGTCTATTTTTTCATTTAGGCCTGTATTGCCTTTTATTATAGGCCTATATTGCCTTTTTGTATAGGCGTATATTACTTTTTTGTATAAGCCTATATTACTTTTTGTATAGGCCTACATGGCCTTTTTATTTAGACCTATATTGCCTTTTTATTTAGGCCTATATTGCCTTTTTATTTCGGCCTATATTGCCTTTTATATATGCATATATTGCCTTTTTGTTTAGGCCTATATTTTGGCTTTTTTATAAACGCCTGTATTGCTTTTTTATGAAAGCTATTTTGCCTTTTTCATGCCCATATTACGGCTGAAATTTATCGTTAACATTAAGAAATATCCTTTCGCTCCTGTAGCTTCAGAAAAAAATACATATTTTCATTATTGAAAAATGATTCACTTCTGTAGATCTTTATAAATATAATGCTGGAAACTATCATTGTGGAAATGATTGTTAAGATTATTTGATAATGCAAATATGATGATTTAAGAACTAATTGTGATGTTGAGAGACTTATGGCTGCTTATTGAGTACAACTATATGGCATTACCATAAATGAATTTGTATTGTTACCATAAACAAAGTTATGGTATCGCCGTTAACTTATGGTATTACCGTAAATAAATTTATGGTATTGTCATAGACTTATGGTATCGCTTATATAGGCTTATGGTATCGCTTAAATAGGCTTATGGTATCGCTTAAATAGGCTTATGGTATCGCCATAAATAGGCTTATGGTATCGCAATAAATAGGCTTATGGTATCGCTTAAATAGNCCAACCCCTCCACACACACAACCCCACCCCACACACAACCCCACCACACACACACACACACAACCGCACCCACCATTTCCTGCGCGTCCTCCCCCACCCTAACCCCCCCCTTCCACCAGGTGAGGGTGGGGGGAGGCCGCCCCCCCACCACGGTGCAGGTGAACTGCGCGGCCCCCCGGGCTGCGGACAGGGGGGGCTGGGGAGCGTCTACGTTGATGGAGAGGGGGGGCACTGGAGGAAAGTGGGGAAACATTTTGATATATATATATATATACGTCTGGGTGTACGGTGCGTATAATGTATTATTTGTATTACACAGCATGGATGGTATGTGATTTATATAATATACAGTATAATAGCAATATTTAATGTGTATAACATGTATATGCAATTCATACGTTTTTATGATGTAGGAAGAATGAATACAAATTTCACTTAAACCATGTTCCAATTTCCACGTGAGCGGACGTAGAAAATGTAAATGTTGTAGGAAATGTTACAATCGATACAAATAACACTTTTTATTCAATAAAATGATATTTACTACTCCCTCCATTACATAATAGCATTTTTAAATGATTACCGTGGGCTGCTAACCTAACTAGGAGGGTGAGATGGGATGGAATAAGAGGGTCTCTCTCTTTACCTTCTCTCGCTCGCCTTCTGCGTTTTATGCCTTCCTAATCTCAACAAAGGGGTTTCAAAGAGAGGAAAGAGGAACGCACCATTCAGTATGGAGCTACGGGAACGTGGAATCTATGCACAAGGTGCAAAGAAACAATGAGTTGTGAAACAAGTTCATGAAACAAGATAAAAGTTGAAGAAGAAAGCAATAGGTGCTGAAAAATAGGACAGCAGTCAACCGAAAAAGTTGATCTATCACAAAACAGAGTACATATTCTATTTCAACTAAGGAAAGCCTTCCTAACTTTTAGCTCGGGACCTCACATATTCCAGACCCGTCACAGCCCGTTACAGGCCCGTTACAGACCCGTTACAGACCTGTTACTGACCTGTTACAGACCCGTTACAGACCCGTTACAGAGCCGTTACTGACCCGTTACTGACCCGTTACAGACCCGTTACAGACCCGTTACAGACCCGTTACAGACCCGTTACAGACCCGTTACAGACCCGTAACAGACCCGTTGCAGACCCGTTACAGACTGATCTGTTACAGACTCGTTACAGATCCGTTACTGACCTGTTTCAGACCCGTTGCAGACCCGTTGCAGACACGTTATAGACCCGTTACAAACCCGTTACAGACTGATCTGTTACAGACTCGTTACAGATCGGTTACAGACCTGTTTCAGACCCGTTGTAGACCCGTTACAGACCCGCTACTCACGGTTCATATCAATGACGAAGGAGACCGTTACAGGGGCCGTTAAGTTGCTGTTGAATGCCTCACAACGGACAACGCTTTTCAAGTCCGCTCTCGAAAACGGGCCGAGTTTAACGGTGTTCCGGTATGTAGCGGACAACGGACCTCCGGCCGACTCAGAAACCGGTTTCTGGATACCGGGTTTCTTGGAAACCGGTTTCTCGAAACCGGGTTTTTGGAAATTTGGTTTTTGGTATGCCGGTTTTTGGAAAACGGGTTTTTCGACATCGGGCTTTTCGAAATTGGGTTTCTCGAAACTGGGTTTCTGTGAGCCCGGTTTTTGGGCGCTCGGTTTGTCGAAACCGGGTTTTCTGAAATTCGGTTTCTCGAAACCGGGTCTCTTCGCGGAATCGGGATCCCCTTCTTGATTCGGGTCATCAAGTCTGGGTTTCGAAACCCTGGTTTTTAAACTCGGTTTCGGGTTCTGGTCAAGGAGAAAGAATTGACTGCTAAAATCTGCCCCTGGAGCGAATGTTCTCCCTTTCCATGAAGTATCCGGCTGTATCCGGGTGTGTCCTGACGACCTTTTCGCTATCCTGCTCGTATCCGGTGTGCCCGGCCGATGTATCCGGGTGTTTCTTGACGATCTTTTTGGAATCGCGTTCGTATTCGGTGTATCCGGCCGACGTCTTCGGGTGTATCCTGCTGATCTTTTCACTTTCCTGTTTGTATCCGGCCGATGTATCCGGGTGCTTCTTGACGATCTTTTTACAATCCTGCTCGTGTCCGGTGTATCCGGTCGACGTCTTCGGGTGTATCCTGCTGATCTTTTCATTATCCTGCTTGTATCCGGTGTATCCGGCCGATGTATCCTGGTGATTTTAGACGAGTTTTCCAGTATCCTTCTCGTATTCGGTGTATCCGGCAGATGTAACCGGGTATCTACTGACGACTTTTTCACTATCGTGCTTGTATTCTGTGTATCCGTTTGTATCCGGGCATTTTCTGCAGATCTTTTCGATAACCGGTGATGACTTGACACATTTTTTTTCGATTTTTCATTTAAACGTAAAAGTGTTCCAGACGGAATTCCCGTTCCCGTACATCTTTCAAAAATTAAATAAAATTCCTTCTTCGGTAAACTGAAAATTTGATTTAAAGATCCATCTAGTTCTAGTCCCTTGCATTCCAAACTTGTATTTTTATGTCTCATAAATTCTTTGCAATATATACAATTTTTTTTTGTATTTCTACATGCCTTTTTTGAAACGTTTTCCCTAGATTTCGAGAAATACCCTAAATTTACTGTTTCCAAACAGTTCTTAACATAATTTTTTACCCTAGATCTCGAAAAATTCCCTAGATTTTCCCCAACGTAATCCCCTTTTAAATCCCCAATTGTACATACCACGCGCATGCGCGCGTCTTCCCCAGCAGGAGGGGAACACCCGCACGGGAAATTTCCATTTTTCAGAACGACCTCAAAAAAATCCGGTTTTTTAGAACCGCACCACAAAAATATTCCGTCTCCACCAACACGCCGCAGAAACCAACCAATTTGGCCCCCGAAACCGGTTTCGGTTCCGAAATTTACCGTAAAAACCGACTCGAGGTTTGCTTGACTGGCCGCCCTGAGGGTCCGGTTTTTATGGAAGCTAAAAGTGATACCACCGGGATTCAATTTTGGTTTTCCGCAGGGCTTTTTCGCCTGAGGGTCGTCGTTGGCCCGGTTTTTACTGGTCAGGTTTTCATTGGCCCGGTTTTCCTTGGTTCGGTTTTCCTTGTGTTGGTTTTCTTTGAACCGGCGTTCCTTGGTCCGGTTTTCGTTGATCCGGTTTTCTTTGACCCAGTTTTCATTGGTCCGGTTTTCGTTGGTCCGGTTTTCCTTGGCTTGGTTTTCGGTTTTCCTTGAGCACAGACGGGTGATTTCAGAATAGCTGAACACGATTGAATTCACCGATAAAAAATAGGAATAATTGGAAAGATCGAAATGGTTAGAATTCGGATACTTGGAATGGGAATCCGGATACTTGGAATTGGAATTCGGATACTTGAACTGGGAATCCGGATACTTGGACAGCGCATCTGAATACTTGGAACGGGAATCCAGATACTTGGAAGGAAAATCCGGATACTTGGACTGGGAATCCGGATACTTGGAATGGGAATCCGGATACTGGGTATCCAGATCCGATAAACTGTGCATGACAACACCGTTGGAGGAACTAAAATGAGGAGAATTTCCAGATTTTTGCTTCCGTCCGATACTCCTTCTTCCTCTGCGTCTCCCCCCACTCCCCCACTTCCCCACACTCCCCCACTCCCCCACACTCCCCCTCCCCAATTTCTTCCCCCTCGCCATTGTATTCCCCCAGTCCTCCACGCTCCTCCCTAATGCACTTCTCTTTCCCCCATTCCCCCTCCTCTTGGGGGAAGCCTTCCCCAACTCCCCAAACTCCCCCAGCTCCCCCAGCTCCCCCTCATAGTCATCAAATTCTCTATGACGAAAAGTAGTGACAGGTTCTTCATATGACCCTCCAAGTGGGTCCTCTAGCCCCCCACTGGGGTCCCTAAACTCCCTACTGGAGTCCTGTATCCCCCCAATGGGATCTTCTAATTCCCCATTGGGGTCCTCTAACCCCAAACTGGGGTTTTCGATCTCCCCATAGTTGTGGGGCCCGTGGGGGGTATGGGGGTCGTCCCCCTGCTGGATGATGGGGTCCATCTCATCATCCAGAAGCACGTCGTTGTAGTACCACACGACGCGGGGTCGGGGGGTCCCTGAGCGTCATAAGGGGGTCATGTATATATAGGGGTTATATAAGACACCATAAAATTAGGGTCTATGGGGGTAATAAGAGGACATTTAAGGGGTTATATTTGACCCCCATATGGTCAGGGGTCCCTGGAGGTCATAAAGAGGTTAATTTCAAGGGTTAAGTAAGACCCCAATGAGTTTGGGAGTCCCTGAGGGTTATGGGGTAATGTAACCCCTTACTTCATCCTAGGGATCCCTGGGGGTAATAATGGGTTAATGTATGGGGTTGTATAACACCCCATTATGTTTGGGGGCTTATGTGAGATAAAAAGTGGGTCGTACAACCTCCAATGTATTTGAACTTAAAGAAGTAATATAAGACCTTATATTAATTTAATGGAAGATTAGATGTTAGTTTCAGCCTCCATCACCGCAGCCACAGGAATAATTCCCACCCAAATATTTCCCACAGGAATAATTTCCACAAGAATTGTTCCCACAGGAATTATTCCGACAGGAATAATTCCCACAAGAATTATTCCCACAGGAATAATTCCCACAAGAATTATTCCCACAGGAATAATTCCCACAAGAATTATTCCCACAGGAGTTATTCCCACAGGAATAATTCCCACACGAATTATTCCCACAGGAATAATTCCCAAAGGAATAATTCCCACAAGAATTATTCCCGCAGGAATAATTCCCACAAGAATAATTCCCACAGGAATAATTCCCACAGGAATAATTCCCACAAGAATTATTCCCACAGGAATAATTCCCACAAGAATTATTCCCACAGGAATAATTCCCACAGGAATAATTCCCACAGGAATAATTCCCACAAGAATTATTCCCACAGGAATAATTCCCACAGGAATAATTCCCACAGGAATAATTTCCACAGGAATAATTCCCACAGGAATAATTTCCACAAGAATTATTCCCACAGGAATTATTCCCTCAGGAATAATTCCCACAAGAATTATTCCCACAGGAATAATTCGTCCAAGAATTATTCCCACAGGAATAATTCCCACAAGAATTATTCCCACAGGAATAATTCCCACAAGAATTATTCCCACAGGAGTAATTCCCACAGGAATAATTCCCCCAAGAATTATTCCCACGGGAATAATTCCCAAAAGAATAATTCCCACAAGAATTATTCCCACAGGAATAATTCCCACAAGAATTATTCCCACAGGAGTAATTCCCACAGGAATAATTTCCACAAGAATTATTCCCACAGGAATTATTCCCACAGGAATAATTCCCACAAGAATTATTCCCACAGGAATAATTCCCATGGGAATAATTCCCACAAGAATTATTCCCACAGGAATAATTCCCACATGAATAATTCCCACAAGAATTATTCCCTCAGGAATAATTCCCACAAGAATTATTCCCACAGGAATAATTCGTCCAAGAATTATTCCCACAGGAATAATTCCCACAGGAATAATTCCCACAAGAATTATTCCCACAGGAATAATTCCCAATTTCCGCAAGAATAATTCCCACAAGAATTATTCCCACAGGAATAATTCCCACATGAATTATTCCCACAGGAATAATTCCCACAAGAATTATTCCCACAGGAGTAATTCCCACAGGAACAATTCCCACAAGAATTATTCCCACGGGAATAATTCCCAAAAGAATAATTCCCACAAGAATTATTCCCACAGGAATAATTTCCGCAAGAATAATTCCCACAAGAATTATTCCCACAGGAATAATTCCCACAAGAATTATTCCCACAGGAATAATTCCCACAAGAATTATTCCCACAGGAGTAATTCCCACAGGAATAATTCCCACAAGAATTATTCCCACGGGAATAATTCCCAAAAGAATAATTCCCACAAGAATTATTCCCACAGGAATAATTTCCGCAAGAATAATTCCCACAAGAATTATTCCCACAGGAATAATTCCCACATGAATTATTCCCACAGGAATAATTCCCACAAGAATTATTCCCACAGGATTAATTCCCACAGGAATAATTCCCACAAGAATTATTCCCACAGGAATAATTCCCACAGGAATAATTCCCACAGGAATAATTTCCACAAGAATTATTCCCACAGGAATTATTCCCACAAGAATTATTCCCATAGGAAAAATTCCCACAAGAACTATTCCCACAGGAATAATTCCCACCCAAATAATTCCCAGAGGAATAATTCCTGCCTAAAATATTCAGGAATGGAGGCCCGATATTAATATTCAACCGGCAAAGCAACCGAGCGAAAACTTATGGGAATCAGTCATCAGGTCACGCGTTTCATAAAGTTTCGTCCAGGACACATAAATCTTCATTAATTTATGGAGCGATCGCCAGAATGTTTCGTTCAGTACCACTTGCCCGTCATAAGCTTTTCCATAGGTAAGGGACCTCACAGTATTCCCCCTGGGGACATGGGATACACATGGGCAATTAACCTAGGCCTACCGCCTATTCTATGCCTACACCAAACAGGGATACAGAAAATATTCATAAACTTATACACAACTTCATTTCTCATCAGTTGAAGGTCCAAAAAGTCATTATGATATTAAAAAAATTTACAAATACATATCCGATTTATATGTAACGTAATAATTATTAGGTTTTTATTGTAAATATTAACATAAAAGAAATAATTATTATTTTGACGGCAGTGATTAAATAGGTAAATTTTGACCTCTGGAGGCGCAACAAAGGTGTTCCCAAGAGAGGAAGACACTCTTTAGTATAGGACCGGGGAATCTATGCCCGCAGCCCCACACAAGTTAGGAAGCAAGTTCATGAAACAAGACAAAAGTTAGTCAAGGGACCGGGGAATCTATGCACGCGGTCCCCACACAAGTTAGGAAGCAAGTTCATGAAACAAGACAAAAGTTAGTCAAGGGACCGGGGAATCTATGCACGTGGTCCCCACACAAGTTACGAAGCAAGTTCATGAAACAAGACAAAAGTTAGTCAAGGGACCAGGGAATCTATGCACGCGGTCCCCGCACAAGTTAGGAAGCAAGTTCATGAAACAAGACAAAAGTTAGTCAAGGGACCGGGGAATCTATGCACGCGGTCCCCACACAAGTTGGGAAGCAAGTTCATGAAACAAGACAAAAGTTAGTCAAGGGACCGGGGAATCTATGCACGCGGTCCCCACACAAGTTAGGAAGCAAGTTCATTAAACAAGACAAAAGTTAGTCAAGGGACCGGGGAATCTATGCACGCGGTCCCCACACAAGTTAGGAAGCAAGTTCATGAAACAAGACAAAAGTTAGTCAAGGGACCGGGGAATCTATGCACGTGGTCCCCACACAAGTTAGGAAGAGTGTTCATGACACAAGACAAAAGTTAGTCAAGGGACCGGGGAATCTATGCACGCGGTCCCCACACAAATTGGGAAGCAAGTTCATGAAACAAGACAAAAGTTGAAGAAGAAAGCAATAGGTGCAGAAAAACAGCAAAGCAGTCAACCCAAAAAAGATGGTCCGTAACAAAACAAAAAACCTTTTCTATTTCAACTGAAGGAAGGCCTAGCTAACCCTCAGCTCGGGACCTCACATATTCCTATTTCGGGCCATATTGAATCCCTGCAATAAGGTGAACCAATAAATAGAAACATGAACATTTTAGCTTATTTAATTTGCACAAGCCTATATTTATTTTAGCCTATACTTATGTAAGCCTATATTTATTAAGCCTATATTCACATAACCTATATTTATATATGCCTTTATTTATATAAACTTGTATATATAAAATTTATATTTAAATAGATATATATTTAAATAAGCCTATATTTATTTAAGCCCGTATTTGTACAAATATATTGAAGACCACAAATAGACGTATAATAATTTGTATTCCCCGCATCAAAAATGTGCAAAAAAAGAGCTCGGTTCTCAGGCCCCTTATTTGAGATAACTACATAATAAATGAATAGCAAACATTTCTAAATACACATACATTTCGCCTATAATAGCACAATAATCTATGTAACTACATCAAATTATAACAGTGACCAGTAAATAACGCACCCGTTTAAATAACGGGCTAACTCACCGTTACTGGCAGTGCACGTAACGGTCGTAACGGCCCCGATGCTGTACGGGCCGAGCACGCCCGTTACTCCCTGACGGGCTCCCTCTGTAACGGTGAGGGCAGAAGGGGGCTCTGTGGGAGGTAAAACGGGCCGTTTGTAAAACTGGTCAGTGGGAAAACGGGATCTTGGTAAAATGGGCCGTTGGTAAAACGGGCTAGGGGTTAAACGGGCCGGTCGTAAAAAAGGGGCAGGGGTTAAATGTGCCAAATGCCGGTAATTTCTTTTGAATTTCCGAGATTTTCTAAAATATTCTGGGTTTATATTCAAATTCGTGTGATTTCCTTGAACTTCCCGTAATTTCCTTTCAATTTTCATAATTTCCTTAAAAATTCCGTAACTTCTTTCAAATTCCCGTAATTTTAATCAAAGTCCCGTAATTTGATTTCAAATTCCTTAAATCTTTTTTATATTCCCGTAATTTCCTCCAAGCTCCATGAATTTCTTTTAAATCCCCGTAATTTCCTTCATATTCCTCTAATTTCCTTTATGTCCCGTAATTTCCTCCAAACTCCCGTAATTTCCTAATAAATGCCGGGTTTCCTTCCCCAAACAATGAGGAAGTCATTAGCGACAGACCTGCCCGGAAATCACCCTAGAAAAGCAGAGGTAATTACCCTAAATTTGCAATAACTTTCTTGCAGCCAACGAATTCCTGAATTATTACCCCGAACTCCAAAACTAATACCCTAGAATTAGGAAAAGTTACCCTAAACTTACACGAAGTTTCACAAATTGCTGCTCAAGCAAAATTGCCCTATTGTCAAGAATTACCCTAATGTTCATCCAACTTCGAGAATTACCCCAAAACTTTTACCCCAACTTTGACCTCTCCTGAGCGCCGCGAAGCCGAAACTTTGAGAAAAAGATTTTCAATACTGGGTAACTTTTAGGGTAATATCTAAGCTGGAGTTGATCTTGTGATGGTAAACAAGGCTTTCAAGTTACCCTAATAATAAAGTTACCCTGACCTACAAAGTTACTCTATTTAAAAACTAAATAAACTCAAAACCAGCAATTCAATCGACAAATAAAAAAAAGTTGTCTACTCCAACATACAAATATACGATCGTAAAATTACCCTAAAAACAGAACCACAAAAGTTACCAGAAATTTTCAGCAAAATTTACCCCAAATTTCGCCCCTATTTCTGTCAATCTTTTCATACAAATATCCCTTTAAAATCCCCAAATATCCGTGTGCTATCCATACCACCAATATCTTGTTCTTTAATGTCCGAATTTAGGCATTTTTTAAGATTCTAAGATCACTAAACTCATTTCAATGTATTTTTTATATCCTTGTATTTTCTCCGCTACTTCCTCTTCTTAGTTTCCTAATGTTCCTCATCCCTAATATTTTT
>JACJUY010010677.1:0-28222 GCA_014220935.1 Platorchestia sp. MABIK
ATCAGGAAAACATTTTTTTGATTTGGCGGTGTCTATGAAGCCGCAATATGGCCGGGCGCACTACGTTGCTACCCCTGGGGGTTTCAGTGTGGGTTAGGCGCCTGGCCATAAATGGGTGGGCAGCTGAAACCCCCATCGGGGTCCGGCTGCCCGATGTGTTCAGGTGTACTTGAAGTGGTGGGTTTTGAAATCAAAGATCGATTGTGACTTGCATATGGTAGAGGTGATGTGTGGAAATTTGAAATGTCTTTTGTGGATACTTAGCGATGTAGTGTAATCGGAAGTCCTGATGAAATTGTATTGTTGTGGTTTGACTTTGGCCTGAATGCCAAAGCGACAGCTAAATAGTTTATG
Organism: Platorchestia sp. MABIK; assembly: GCA_014220935.1. Lineage (NCBI taxonomy): Eukaryota > Metazoa > Arthropoda > Malacostraca > Amphipoda > Talitridae > Platorchestia > Platorchestia sp. MABIK. The sequence continues at coordinate 355 of JACJUY010010677.1, forward strand.
ACCGAAGCTGTCGTTAAATGAGTTATTATTATTATTATACTGTGTTGCGACCGGGCTTTTGAATAATAGGGAAGCACGAATTTATTTCTATTTCGGGTTAAATGGTCGTGATGACCAGTTTGCGCAGTTAATAATTGTTTTAGGCTATTGACGCCATCATTTCTTAGTGTTTTGCAAATGAAATTGCAAATGGAGATATTGTAGAGATCCGAAAGCTTAAGTATTTGTAAATTTTTGAATGAATCATTTGTGTGAGCATTATATTCTAGGTTCTTCACCGCTCTGATGGCTCTTTACACGTGAAACTATTTAGAGTTAGACATATCTTGATATTTCACCAATGGATTTTGATCTTATAGATGGAGCTACCTTAAAATGACAATTGTTAATGACGCCGAGAATGTCGTTAACAATTTTCCCAAATGGCTCGCATGAATTCAAAATTGAATTTTTTTTAAAAAGTATGTATTTCGAAAAAACTTCCTTGAGTAATGATCTCCTATAAACACCCTTATTGACTGCTCCTATTTTCCAAACGTGTTTTAATCAATGGGAATATACCGAACTGAGTACAGTTTCTTTGTTTTTCTATCAATTTGTGCAATTGTGAAAAAATTGATCGTACGCTGTTTCTTTATATTCATTAAAATTGTGTCGATAGAAAATATTACGTCAAAGGTTACTTTTCCATAACTAAAAGATTTATGATTAAATTAGATGGAATAAACAATATTTACATTGTCAAATTTGTAAGTATGATAAGTTCGTTACAAATTTACACAATTTTTACTCGCCTAATTTTCAATTTCTTCTTGTGAAGAATGACAGCCTGTGGTTGACTTATTTCTTTGCAATCTGTTCGTTATTTTCACTTTGTCTCATTTACCCCGAGTATTAGGGACAAAAACTGAGGTTTGCATGTACAACCATTTTCATCGCTTTAATCTAAGAGGTTTAATCATTCAGCTTTTAATCTGAAGCTAGGATCATTAAAAAGAAGGGCTTCCATATTGACGCCATCAAATCGTCTTCGTTTTCAACGATCACCAGAGGAACTACTTGTTTTGAAAATTCAAAACTGCATGCGAAACTACGAGTACTTACACAGCCTCAACTTTGGAGTACGGGTCCTTTTTCTCAACTGCTTTGAGGTAAGAGGTAGATGAAAACTTATGTGCAAAATGCATCCTAACTGTTGAATGTTCTACGATTTAAACTTTCAAAAAGTTTGCTCCACAGTTTTAGGCCGTTAATTTTCAATGGATCAACATGAAGTCACATAAATAGTTTCCTCATTCCCATTGAATTTATACATGTTCATTTTTTAATAACATTATCATTGTCGTACAGGGAAGTCACTATCCTATTAGCGTTTTCAAGAACCTCGGTAGACACTCTTGGTCGAAGCTCTTGAATAAATCTATTATAGTTTAGATTCAATATTTAGAAAAACAAATTCCTTTTATCAGGTGTTTTCTAGTAGTTATTAGCGATGGCCCTCTTCTAAGCAACAAATATTTTGTCACTGGCCACATTTCAGCGTCGAGTACCACTGTTCTTCGACGTGGTCATGTTCTCTCTCACGACCCTTGACTGTTGGTGCCATATCTCTCGGTAAACCCCTACAACTTCTTCAGAACAACTTGCAATGCAATATTAGGAGTTTTGATGAGATCACTTTGTATATTGTAGGCATGGAGGGGGCTATTGTGTTAAGTCGTTGCAATAAGATATTTTTAAATGATATAGTTTCATATTTTTTATTTCTTCGGATAGTGAGTAACCTAAGCATAGATAATGAAGTGTAAAAGAATAGAAAGAACTTGCTTCATTCCTTCATTGTCTTCCATTCACTGAATAGATATTAGATACTCTATATTTTTCAGTGATATTTTATGATCACATTGTTCCTGACGTGATATCAGTCATCATATACGTTAATTTAGAATGCATTGATAATTTTTGCTCAATCTAATTACTTTACTTTCAGTTTCTGATGTTATTTTTCAAGCCAAGCTTCAAGTAGAGAACATGAGAGGTTAAATTTTTTCATCAGAACATTGATGTGCGCGAGTAAAATTAATTTTGCAACATTTTATCGGAATATTTCGAAACAGACTTTATCCTTTGTTCTTTCGGGATCATTTCAGTATTTAATATAACAAGGCAATCAGGCATGAATAGGGCTCAAAGTGCGACCAATTATGATGAACTTTAAATTCGTTTGATATGAACAGTCAAAACGTAACTTTTGATTTTATTTCCAGCGTAAAAATCGCTTTTCGATCCAATAGAACAGCAATGTGAGGGCCCGAGCTGAGAGTTAGGTAGGCGTTCTTTTTGTTGAAGGCCTTCAGCACCTACTACTTTCTTCTTCAACTTTGATCTTGTTTCATAATCTTCTTTCTCAACTTACTGTTTCTATGCTTTTACTGCATAGATGCCGCGTTCCCTTAACTCCATACTAAATGGTGCTTTCCTTCTTACTCTCTTTGAATCGCCCTTGACGTGGATAGGGAGGCTTAAACTAACTAATAATCTAATCCAATAGAATAGCTTCTAACTTGTTCCAATGACATCACTTCAATGCTCTTAATTTAATTCAGTTTGAATTAAAAGCTGTATAACTGTAATTCAGCTCCTAAAATGAAAGCCTAAACATTAATGTAAACACGAATAATGGCTTGCATGCTCGTAATTTGCCCTGTTCATAATTTGTTAATTTTTGGAAATTTGAATCGCAATTTCAGCTTTTTTTACAATTTTTGAAATAAAAAAATTGATTGATCACTTGAACTGGAATTCAGAGTGCATAGAATGACAGAAGTTTATTTTAATCCTCCTGTATATATTATGTATACTCTTGTCTTTTGATCTAATATATACCTATATGACATAAGTCTCAGATTTACTTGAGTTTAACTAACATATTTCTGAAAAATTTCCTTTCTGAAGAAAACGATTTGAAATAATGCTTAATTTTCAACTCATTTTAATAATTTTTCTTTGCTTTCAATTTGTTTTTTCGATCACATATTTAGTAAAAATAACGAGGGCTGCTTACGTTCAAAAAATTTCGTGGAATTTAAATATTTGTTAAATGTGAAGTTTTTATTGAAGAATTCAAGAAACATTTTTTAACTTTTTTTTCATACTTTCTGATTTTAGAGAAAGGAATACAAGAAAAAAATTGTATCAGGGAAGTTCTTAATTCTGCTTTTTTCTAGCTTATCCCAATTTAATTTCTTTAAATACGCATTTAGTTGATCAGGTAAATCTTATCTCAATATGTTCAGCACATAGTGTACGATGATATGTTTTTTTTGGCGATGTGAATGAAATTCAATTATTTTATTCAGGAGGTAACGGTATTCCTCATTTTAAAAAGAATCACTTAACCGACACAGTATTTAGAATTAAATATCAGGAAACCTGCTAGTGGAAACTTTCTAGTTTCTTGATTTAAATATTTTGAAGAAGATTAGAAGTTAGCCGTTTTACAAGTTCTCACTGTCGAAGTGCTTTGCTCACCTCTGCGCCGCACGAAGTCCGCAATTAAGCAATAAATCTGGATTTGAGAGTTAGTTCCGTTGTCAATCAAATGCATAAGCGAATTTTCTATCACTGAGATTCATTTTCAAATCATCGAGGAAAAGAAAATGGAACCGAATACAAAAGCTTCAAATCAAGCTTTAAGCAACATTTATTGATCTGTTTTCAACAAAACAAGGCAGAAACAGCAGAAAGACAACAGAGCACACATCAAATCACATTTTTCGCTCGCTGAGACTACACCAAAATTAAATTTAAACATTTACTTAAAAGATCTTATCTCGTTGAAGTGTGAATTTAGCAGTAAAAACCTATGAAACCCTCCTGCAGTGTTTCTATTTATTATTAAAAATGTATAGATGAAGCACCGAGTCCGTAAGTTTGAATTTTCAGGGTTTATGGAACTCATTAAGTTGAAGATTTCGTAACACGAAGATTTGATCGGTTACTGTAGATTTGCGTGTGCTGTATTTAAAAAAAACTCCGAGTAGACTCCAGCAAAATGCACATCTAAAAAAATTTTTCGAACATTAATACCCTCGAAGAATGATTCATGGAAATGACAAGTGATAGGTGAGAAATGTAATTTATATTCATGATAGGTATTGCTGGCAAAACTAGAGCAATTAATCATTTATGTTAGGTCAAAAGTTATCAGCGTTTCGAAACTTGACAAATTTGAACATGACATTCGTTAACTTATCTTACTCTTCAATTTCAAATTCTGAGTTCGGGGTCAGATTTTGACACCGGATGACCAATCAACGTTGAGCAAATGAAGATTAGATTATGCTTGCAGAGAGAACACTAGCTAAGTTTCAGAGGGTAATTAACCAAGCACGTGTCATCATGCTGTATCTACTAAAGCGTGTACTGCGCGTAGTAGTCGTGACCGAGAGGCTCTTCTCTGATGCAGAAGTTGGGGTCGCCGTGCTTCTCGGTGATGCACTGGAAGCCTGACGTGGGTTTCCAGGAGGAGAGGAAGTGGGCGGGGTCAGTGAGGAGGCAACCCTCTGGAGTCTTCAGGTCGTTCAGCGGCTCCAGGTTCAGGTCGCCGCACAGGCCGCACAGGGAACCGCGGAACCGGTCCGCAGCCTGCCGCAACCATTCAATAAAAAAAGGTGAAAATCACATTACAAAAAATACATTTATGATCAGGGAAAGAGTTGTATCACAGGAATATGTACACACAAAATTCGGTAAAAATATTGCGCAACTACAGATGTTAATAGCACATTCGAAGTAGGCGACATGCTCGAAAGTTCACTTCACCCCCCTAGAATATTACAAACCTAAGATTGAAAATCTATAATATTGCCGATTAGCTCATAATTCAGACACTTCCATGGCTATAAATGAATTTGTAAGTCAGACAACAAAAGACGCATGATTCTTTTGGTCTCTCAAAATATTACTAGAACAATTTTAAATGTGTTATGTAAATATACACTTAGCTTTACGATGTAAATAGAAGAAATACTTTCACGAAATAAATGGTTACCAATCTTTACAATGTTTTGAAAGTATTCGAAAAAGTTCAAAATTTGATTACCTTTAAGATTTGACACCTCAATGTTTCACGTTAAAAACTACAAATTTCAGTAATGAGTGAACACTATTAATGAAAACTAAACGGAGTTGGAGTTGAACATCGTGCAGATATACAAATGAAAGATTTAGTTTAAAAGGCTTTAAATAATTTTTCGTCAAACCTTCAAATTCGATGATTTCAATACAAAACATAATCGATAAAATGACTTTAAAATATGCGCGCTGTTACGTAAAGTTAACGTTCCTATGAGTTCAATAATAATTGAACAGCTATTTACCAACCTTAATGTACACTTCTGACTCTTTCACGATGACCTCAACAAGATCCGAGATTTCGACTTTGTAGAATCCGTTGCGTCTGTACGCGTAGCCGAACACTTTGTTCTGAGCATTCTTCAACTCCTTGAAGTATTCGTTGCCTTCCCATTGTTCATTGTTCACCTGAAACATGAATAAGAAAGTTGAATCATTGAATTTAGAACTTTCCAATGAATTTACTGGTGGCAGTGTGTTCCACTAACATTCAAATATTACTCACTAGATTCCAAGTTACACCAAGGTAATCATAGATCAGTTGACAAGAACGAAAAACATTACTAGAGATCCTGGCGTTATATAGATAAAATAAAGTTTAAGGCTCGCTCCTCCCTCCACTACTCACCAAAATGCCGTTCCCAGAGACGGAGATGGAAAATCCGTCGCGTTCCCCAGCGACGATGGCAGTGACGCCCCCCACAGAGCTCTGTACGGCGACTCCAAACGCGTCCTCCTCGCGTCTGCCCTCACACAGCGTCGTGGCCAGCGACGGGCACGTCTTGTCCAGCGTCACGTTCACCGAGTAGCCGTCGTACGTTGAGATCTGCAAACGGCCAGTATTTAACACTTTGACTGCTGCGGGTAAAACTGAAACTCAGTGTTCAACTCAAATTTAAAGGCAATTGTAGTTAGCGATGTTGAAAATAGCAAACATTAACTGGATCGTGCCTTCATTTAGTTTTGATTAAGTGTTTATGAAAATTGAGTTTGTGACTGCTGGTTGGTCAGTAGCACTATGAAAATTTCCTGTGTGCTACCGGTGGCTGTCAAAGTGTTAACTGCGAAGGGTTAAACTTTGTACTTCAGAGATAATCGTAGTAAATCTAAAAGCACGATGACCAATTACATGGGTGTGACGAATGAAAACTTATATTCTCTTGATCACATTTGTGAGGGAATTCTAGTCTTACTGACGTCTTAAATCAATCAACATTTTGCAAAATCTTCGAATTATCCCTAATGGTTATTTACGAAATTAAGGGATGGTTGTAGTTGTATTAGTAATTCGACAATTTACTTGATTTCTAATTGTGTAAATTATATAGCGCAAAAGTGTTGTCCATATTTCTACTTCAGAATCCTTCTACACCAGCAAAGAAGGATGCAGCTACAAAACATTGGCTAAGGGCATGAGGGCCAATAACTATCGTGTCAGCACAACCTAAGATTTCCCTTAGATTTCAATACTCAACTGCTAAGACAAAATTTCTGTTACGCAGAATTCAGTATGACTAAAATTATAAGTGGATTTTAATACTTGAAAGCTGTTCCGAAGAATTCAGCCCTTCCTCAGAAAATAAATACACACTCATTGCCGTAATGCATTGCATCTCCATATACTTCTATACTCATTCTAGTGCATTGTTAGCATTTTGTTGCCCATTCCTCTTATAAGGTGATGCGTAAAATTGTCTAGACCCGCTTACTGAGTTTTCAGTGATGACGCAGTAGTCCGCCGGCTCGTAGTCTGACCCGAGAGCGCGGAGTGAGGGCAGATATTTTAGCTGAGGGGGCAGAACGCGAGCCCTGTCTCCAGTATGAACGTCGTACAGCATGAGCCAAGTCTTGTCCGGATTCCTGCGATACGTTAAACAGAAGTTAAATAATCAAAAAGGACAAAACATATATTTAAACATTTTACTGTTAAATACTTCATTCATGGAAAAAGTAGCATCCCAAGTGCGAGAGAGTGATCTCGCAGTTGCATCGTTACCGTTTGTTTTTCTCTATGCATCGGATGAAAGTGGTTCCGGGGGGTAAAATAGTTTTATGAAGGCTACCAAAATGTTTTCATTAATTGAAAGCATTTCGGTTAATTTTAGTGGAGTTTTTATTCATTTTAAAAGAAACCAAACTGTAAATTAGCAGCCTGGAATAATTTAATTGTTAAGGAGATTACACGATTCTTACAATTCCCGACAAAATTTTTAGCATTCATGCTTTCTTATCAGCTATGAGTAACATCATGATTTCATCAAGATTTATGCTGCATATTTGCGTCCTGTTTTTCATTAAACAGTGCTGCAGATTATCTATGAAGCTCAGGTTCTTTCAGTCATGGTTGTTGCACAAGAAAGACTGTGCTGAGTATTGCTTACGTCCACCCCAATAATATGTATTTTTCTGTTCCTTTAATCATTCATTACAGGCACTTTCAAGTAAACAGTGTAGCGCTGATGAATCTACTTATTTCACGATAGCTCTAATATCCACCCATTTTTATGTTTGTTTCCATGTCAATGGATTTCATGGCTAATCATCAATCTAATTTGACGACAACATAAAGCATAATAAAACTTTCGTATGGCGCATGCACAGATGGCGCATACAATGTATCTTATGCGCGTGGCGCACTTGATGCATTATAAATTTTACGAATTTAAAATAATTTTTTAAGCGAGTGCTATTATTCGAAAGTAGTGTGCTATAGGTTACGACAAGCATGCTCAAACGACATGCGAGATTCGTGACTATGTTTGCTGTATGGTTAATTGCATTTGACAGAATGTAAAGAGGTGAAATAGCGGTGTAAGTGCAGGACAAGGTACCTGAAGGCTCGCAGGCTGAGAATCTCTTTGATATAGCAGAACTTGCATGAATGTGGAATGCTCCAGATCTTCTTGGCCAATTCTTCCACTGACTGAACTACAAAATACCCTACACTTTTCTGGCAGGTACTCCAAGTGGTAGCCTGTAAGAAAAAATTGAGAAACAAGTTAGTAACTCGCTGGTGTTGCGTAAAATGGCTGATGCAAATAGGGAGCTTGAACATTCATGGTGAGGTGCCATGGGTGTTTTCAAGTTTTTATTCCTGAACTAAGGTAAGATGAACCGTCTTTCAAAAAATTAGAAAGAGATCACGCTTCTATTTCTACAGAAGCCGTACATACTGGAATAAGACAAAAATAGCTATGAGTATAAGTGTAGGAATTAGATTTTTTAGCGCTATGTGCATGAATCGGCTAACAACTTTATTTGTACGATTAATTTAGCACTCACCAAATATATTAACGCACCAACTGACTGGTGGGAAATCTAGGACTTTATGAACATTGAAATGACACAGTTCCAGTTCAGTGAAACGTCAAATACAGAGCAAATTTTTTCCTTCATCATTTTCAACATGTTTGGAGCGTGAGACAAGCATTTTTGTTCAACCTAACAACAGATATTGCATCTACGGCAATTAGCGCTCCCACAAAGAAGATGACTAAAATTAGCTCCTGGGCTGAAGGAAAGTTGGCCGTCCTTTTACTGGAATAAAATTTATGTTCATTTTTTTATTTTATCATGAATAACTTTTATTCTAGTTCATCGCTGTCTTTTTTGAACACTTAATGTTTTATTTAACTTTATTTGATTGCATGTAATTCTTTGAATATTGCTGTGTCTATGCGCAGGTGTTGGGGACACACCCTGAGCATAGTTCCCTTTATTCAATGCTGAATGGTGCCTTCTTCTCCTGGGAGCACTTTCATCTTGGTTAGGCAGGCTTAAGCTAACTAACAGTCCAATCAAAATATTTTGATGTAGTAATTCAACAATATATCACGCTCTTCAATATTCAGAAGCGAATTTTATTGAAGTTACAATCGATTTTGCCAGTCATAAATCACTCAATCTAAAATCTGAAATTTACGCGAACTTCTATTGCCAATGCCTTTAAATTTATTTAGCATAACGAAACGACCCACCGATGAGTCATTTGAAAATTTTTAACAATCATTTAGAATTCAAGGAAATTAATGGACCCAGTTAATGTTTGGGATTTATAAAATTGCTGGCAACTTTTGACTTTAAATTTGAGTTGAATAACCCATTCAGTTTAACCCATCGCAGTCACCTTGTTAAAGTTACTCATGGAGACCTACACATAAGGAGACAGAAGTGTGCCCGATTACCTCGGCAACAGAAGTCTCTATCTCCACTGTGTCGTACACTGCCTCGTTGAAGAAGTCTCTCAGAGGATCACGTCTCCGTTTGCGGAAGCAGGTTTGCGGCTCCAGAAAGTCTCTCTGCAGGATTTCCTTTTGCTGGCTGGAGACTGACAAGGTGTACTGCAAGAGTAATTTGTTTTAATGTGCATGAATTGAACGTTCCATAATGAGAAAGTCTATGGGCAACATGATGATGATGAGAAACATGCTCTCATCATGGAACATGAAAAAATAGATTACAATTCAGGAATGAATGAAGGGAAATTCCTTAAAATACATCACAAGAAGAAATAGTTCCTCATTCCATATTACAACCGTCGAACTTTTCCACTTACTGTTGATGTAATAGTAGTTCTGAATTCGTTCATGAGAAATAAAAACTTAATTGAATAACCGCCGTTTATTTTGAAGACATAACAAAAAGTAAAACCAAGTAAGAGGACGGTAAGGACCACGGAGTTTCCAATTTAACAAAACGAACCTGGTGGTATTTTGAGTCTCATCCCTCTATAATCGGACATTAAATTTTTCCTAGTTCAAAACGCTATCTAATTAAACAATCATGACAAAAACGTTGATGTAACCTTATCATCACTCGGGACTTTCTAATCATCACTCGAGACTTCCGAATCACAACTTCTATATCTCAGGCATCGTCAAAATATCTAAACGAGCGCTGAAAATTCTGGGACTCCACAAATTTGGAGATGATGTAATTTATTGCATTCAATGAAGGACCGCTAACATCTGCTGCTATGAAATTGTTTACATTAAATCATATGAACTTTGTTTAATTCAACAACTTAATATTAATAATCTTGTAGTATTGCAAAAAGTTGGAAGCAAAATTCAAGCGCATATAAACTGTTGACTGCTAAAAATGTTTGTCAAGCACCCCTGTACGAAAACTATCACGGCTAGTTATTCTTGGTTATCAGCTATGATATGTACGGCAGAGTCAAATGGATTTCAAAACGTATCTAATTCTAGGTGGCAAGTATCACAAGTGTTGTTTGTAAGCGAAAATAGAATCGTGAAAATACCCCCATGTTCTATGGCCTCCCGACATTTGACCAACAAGGACCTTCAAATCTGTGATGTTGTTCGGATTGTACCATGCAATTCTCCATGAGAGAAGTTACATAAAACTCAATAAGAACATTTTTTGCCTTACTGATGCAGAGAGTTATTAGAATAGAGTTAAAGTTATTACTTACGTCTTGAGTCAAGATTGGATCTGCACAGCGAGCACCTCCAAACATTTCAACGTGCATTGATTTCGTCAGGTCCTTTGCTAAAATTCCACTTATTGTGTCCAGGTCGTTGAGCTTCGGTATGGTTGAGTTCACTTCAATGCAAAGCTGAAAAAAGAAATCGTTGAAACCAACACGTATTTCTCCTTGTTCTTATCAATTAAACTACCTTTTTAATCGAAATATTGCAGAAGCATGAAAATCAGTATTAATGAATGCTTCTGGCAATTGCATAAGAACCACTCAATTGTGACAACATTTAATTTTCACATTTCAAGTTTTGACAGTGAAATGGTTCTAACCCTGGGACACTCTGACGTTCCAATGACGAAGACTTTCTTCACTGACTTCTGATCTGGCAGTCCATAACAAACTGTGGTCGCCAGCGCCGCCTCGAAAGTAAATGTTTTCCCGCTTACATCATTATAGAACTCGCCTCTCAAGCTGTACCCATCAACGCGTTCCTCTGATGAAAGAAAACACAAAACGTGAAAGAAAAACGCTGGTTGCATTAATGCAGAGACCCAATATTGCCCTTTTAAACTCGTCATGGATGCCAAAGCGAAGATGCGGACTGTAAACAATTATCGTATACTTCTGTTGAACAGTTTTAAATCTTCTTACAAATCCATGAACAATGAACAGTCTTTTGAAAATGTATTTTATATACACTGAGTGCATTTTCCTACATGTAAAATGCAGCATGTGCTATTCATAGGATTCTTTGTAAACTTTTTTTTTTTTTGAGAATGTCAATCCTAAATGTCGGCTATTTGTCACTTAAGATCGGCAGATTTAGCGTTAAAATTGGGAACCAATAACCTGCGTCTAGATATCCTCGTTCTACACCAGACCCAGTGCATTGATGAATCAAATTGCCCGCCGTATAACACAAATGATAGATTTCGATATGAAATATTTAAAAACACGTTTGTGCTGAGAAAATGAATGTACGACTGTGCATGCATGGGATATTTCTCCAATTTTAAAATTTAATTCACAATTTCTGCAATCTATTCAAGAACGGGACAATTAATTATTAAACTTAATACTCAACATCATATGGGCTGTATGAAAAATATGCAGTACCCGTTTACCTGTTCTAATCTGCTTTATTACCTTTTAGAAGAGACAGATATTTTTTCTTCCTAAATGCGAGAATTTCTCCGTACAGATTATAACGTTCAGGAACGCCACTCAAAGTTTAACACACCAGAAGGATCAAACTTCTTTTGATTGAACTTGTTGTATATATATGGAGCAATTACAATGTTAAACCTGACCAATGCCTCTAAATAAATTTCATGTTAAAATGAGCATTTAGGTCGCTTTCCTTTAGCATTAATTCATTAAAATCAAATTGAAATTTTACAACTCTATCTTACTAGTTCAGTAAATTCATAGAACAGTTCATTTTTGTCTAGACGCATAATCACTTGATTTCTTGAAGGGGCTGTAAATTCTCGCTAAGAACTTCAACTAAAAGTCTTAAATGCTCCAGGAAATCCCGGAAATGAATAACCATGAGTTGATTTAGTGTGAAATGCTGTGCGTGAGCCACGAACGTCAAGCTGAGAATTGGAGAGCAGCCCACCGATCTCCACTCACTCCAGCCGGCGTTGTCCTGCAGCTTGCGCAGGAACGGCGCCAGCTGCGGAGTGGACACGTCACCGAATTGTTGGGACGGTCGAATTTCCTCAACTTCTGTTTCGCTGTAGCGCTCCGAGCTCTGGGTCTCTTGCTGCACTCCGAACGACCCGAAGCTCTGCAGTGAATACCAGAGATTGTCGGGATGGCCAATTTTGTTCACATTATTTGTGGCACGTATGTGTCTACAACACATAATGATCGCTTCAATAAAAAACTTTTATTTTGTTTAGAAAAATTCGTTACACCTATTATCCCTCAACTGAAGTTGAGCTATGCTTGAAGAATACAAAAATTACAGATGCTTTAGTTTTAGGATTAACGAAGTTGTTGTCTATGAGTGCGAACAATGAAATGAAATAAGGAATAAAGCTAGTACTAAACCGAAAAAATATGCCTGATCAAATCTTCATTGCCTTTTTGCATAGTTTCAAGTTACAATTCCTTGAAAGTCAGGTTTTAATGGAGCAGATTTGCTGTAAGTTTGTTGGGAATTTTTTTGTTTGAATGATTGAGGCCTATTAGAAAATGAGCACACTGTTCATTACATACTGCAAAGATAACATGTCAATTTCATCTCTCCTGATGTCGAAAAGGTTTTATTTCACTCTGGCTTGCAAAAAAAGATTTTTTATAGTTATCTGGAAAATGGCTAGCCATTGGGGTCACCTCGAACTCCTGGAAGGCGTCAACGGAGCCCTTGGAAGACTGCTGCTCCCAGACGATGTCCTCATGCTGCTGGCCCGTCGTCTGCTGGGTCTCCCCTCCAGCAGCGCCGCAGAGCTCGTACTCCCTGAAGGTGTCCTGCCCGTACTTCGACACGTAGCGGCCCGCGTTGCTCTTGCGCTCTCGGTGATCTGGCGGGGATATTTTTCGAATTTACATCAAAACTCAAACGATTGGAATTTGAAATCAAATGTCGCCAATTATCAGTAAATTCTTGACTGCTTTCTTTCATGCTTTCTAAAACATGAAAGTGCAACAGAAAGTGCAACAGTGTAACAGAAAATTATGAACACAGGGATATCTATGAGCTAAGAAGCTTCTGTTTTTGAGAGTAATGAATTCCCTCGAACTGCACTGTCCTTTTGATTCAAGGGCAGCTGCAGAGAAATTTTATTTTCAAGCACAATCATGCCAATATCTGTCATGCAATGGATAATTTCATCACCCAACGTATGAATCAAGGAACGATATGAACTTTGAAAACACAACACAAAATGCAACACAAAAACTTTGAAAATTCACCATTCTTCTGAACCGTTTATTGCGTCGAGTGTCCACCTGAAGTAATAATCAATTTGCATAAAAACTTGATTTAGACTGAAAAAATATCATAATTAATCTTTGGTTTCGATTATAATTGGCATTGAAAAGGTTGGAGTAGCAAAATTACTAACTCTATTTTAATTGAACCCCAAAATTTAACAAAAATTTAACCCAAAATCTCAAAATCTCATGGCTCAATTGAGTTAAAAAGCAATAACCTTAATTCTACAGTTTTTACTCCAAATTTAATCTTCAAAAAAATTATATTTGTACTTAGTTGTAATTCAATTGAGACAATATTAGAATTTACGCTATTTTCAATCGTCTCTTTATTAACATTGAATCAATTCTGACCTACAGATGATCAATCCTCAAAAATCCACAAAAAAAGTCTTAATTTCGCCATTAATCAAAATGTTCTCATTTTTCGCACCTACGAATCCATCGCTGTAAAACAATTTTCAGTCTTAATTAGCACTGTAAGTAAATTTTCATCGTTCTGCTCGGACTAAATAAAACCAGAAATGTATGCAGATAACACCAGACGTTCCTAAAGCTATGTCCCTACCGTGTTACTGAGAGGCCTGCAGTGATTTTAAGAGCTATTCTTTTTGCATTTTTAAAAGCCTTGCAGTCATCAACGCCGATTTTAGCAAAATTCTTTCTATAAAGGTTACCGCTTAACACTTGAAATTTTCCCATTAATAATTACATTGCACGTGTTTAAGGCACAGGGTTTTTTGATAAACTTGCAAAAATTTCACTTAATAATTATTCAATTCGTAAATTATATAAGTAACTTAGTGCATTTCTTTACTTGCGGGCTACGAGTCCGTAGAATGAAGAAAGATTCATGCATAAAAATGGAGGAATTGGGAGCACAACACAATAAAATTCTACATACAGCTGTAGTCGCATGCGTTTCGTCTGCTCTCACCTTTGTTGAAATTGAGGGCAATCTTCAAATTTTGAAGAATCGCGAAGCTCATCTGGAATTCTTTGAGAGTGGGGGCGAGAGCATACTTCGTGAGCTGCTCGAATTTCCTGACAGTAAAAAATAATCACGCTTGAATATTCATGCCTGGAAAGCTTGTGAGGAAACAGATATCAGACATTTCAGTCAAATATCAACAATTGGAGCGTGTAAAAGGCAGATATTGTTTTATTGAGCACCCTGTCGAAGTTTTTCTTTCTTGTTCTGAACGCAAATTGCGTCCTAACTTGTTTTCAAATTTTGTAGGCATTACAGCCTTCAAGCAAACACGTATCACATACTTTGAAGCGGAAAGGCTGAACTTCTGTGACAGCAGGTGAGTCCATGCTTGCCAATCATGGCCAGATGTCTAAATGCTGTTTTTTTTCCCTAGGTTTTGGCCCTTATTATGTATATCTGTTTTGAGCAAATTATTACTTTGATGTGGACACAGACTATAACTCCACCATTATTTTCTCAGAAAATTTGTGTCTTAAAAATTAATTTAAACGTGCAGTTGTGAACATATATCTATTTAGAGTTTTCTATGCCGAAAAAATGAAACTTATGAAAATGTATTCCCAAAAAGTTGCTTTTATTTGCTTTTGCTTTCAAGGTGACATAAAATCTTGTTTCTCAATTTCTTAAAATTGCATTCGAGTCATATTAAATTTCTTTCTAAACTTGACTTTTCATTGAAAACTCCCTATGCCGACGTCAAACTGTATGCTTGGAAGCATAGAAGTAAACGTTCCTCTGAAACATTAAAAATAAGTAAAGACAAAATCATTCGCAGTTAAATTCAGCTAAATTTTTATTAAGAACGAATTATATTCACCCGTCCTTGAGAGACTTGAAGTCCAGCTGGAACGGGGCATCTCCCTTGTACTCCGCGTAGTACACGTTCTCGACTCCTACACGGTTAACCTGGCAAGACAATGACCGTCGCTAAATTGGGCAAATTAAAATCTCATAAGCTGTCTCCTTTTAAAGTAATAGGCACTGCCCCTCCTGGCAAACAGGACTGTCACAAAATTTGTCAATTTAACGGAACAACTACCCGAAACTAACACAGTTGGATGTTGTTGTACTCGGTGGTAGTGTGACCACAAACAGCTCAGACGGATAGTGGAAATTATCGTGTGTCTCTGTGTTGAGCATTTAGCTGCCATTGTGATAATGATTGCCGCAAAGACATTTCAAATAAGTGGAGGTTAATTCCGCCTAAATAGATAACAAGGGTCAGAAATGTAACAGCTTGTCTTTAATGCTGAACGTTCGGTAACGAAAAGGTTAGGAGGTTACCTATGAGTATTTTAGGATGATCCAGAGAAGCTCAACGTCCATGTAAGAATTCTAGAAAGAAACACTGTGAAATATCGGTTCCTGGAAATTTAGAATTTGCTTATTAAAAAACTTCGAACCAAATGAGTCCGTCTCTCTCAGGAGCTATACTCCACATTACTGAACATTGCTAGCATACCGACACTACTTTTCAAACTTACGTGCGGGTCTTGATCAACCACGTGCACCACTTTCAGCTGCCGCTGCAGATCCTCCAAGTCTGCTGGAGCAGAGTCTCGTAGTAACGTGTAGGGCGTATTAAATTTGTAGTACGCCAAGTGCTGAAATGCAGTAACGCAAAAATATGTAAAAAAATTGAAATTAAGCTGCTCTCATAATTAGATAAATTGCTACAACCCAAGAAGAACTAAAAGTTTAAGCCAGTAGCTCGTACGAATTACTACACGGTAACTTTTTAAGTTAGTTAGGAGAATAAGAGTTAGCACTTAATTTCTAACACCGCCTGAGTGTTATATCTTGCTGGCGTCCACTGGGCAGAGACGCAGTCTGCTTCTTGACTTCAGTCAAAGATTTGGGTGAACCAAATGTCAATCCTCAGCGCTGGCCAAATGAACGGTCCGAGGAACTTGTTCAAAGGAATTCCGAAGCTAGCTTCACTGCTACCATCGGATTCTCACGGACAAATTCGAGTTCTGAGTCTTGACACAGGTCACCAGCTCAGATACGATGATAGATATGATGAATTTTGCATTCACTCGCATACCTGGACTTATCAGGCTGCGAAATGGATTACAATTACATACCACACATTTTACCTGATAAAGTTCAAACTTTTCTTCTCTGTTGTCAAAACTTAAAGTTTCTTCGATAATAACTGTTCGACTTCTCCAATCAACTCCAATAAACAAATGCCCTGTCGAACACATGAGCTCACTAAAGGCTACAAATTACGCATGCGCATCAATCACCTTTCCTTCGTCCGTTCTGAAGGTGATGTCGACGCCAGCATTGTGGTCGTCGTCATCTTTGGTGCGGATGACGAAGGTGGGCGATAAAGGCAGGGCCAGGGTGCCTGCGTTGGAGATCCCGGTGGCCACCTTGCTTCTCGACCACGGGACCATCGTCTCCAGGTTCACTCTCAATGTTGAGAAGTGGCTGTACAGGGGAAAAATACCGATTAACTGACAGTGAAACATTACCGTTAAACTGCCAGTGAAACATTACCGTTTAACTGCCATTGAAAAATAACCGTTTATTTGCCATTGAAACATTACCGTCTAACTGTCAGAGATAATTTGTCGATGAACTGTCAGGGAAAATTTGTCGATTAACTGTCAGGGAAAATTTGTCGAATAACTATCAATGAAATGCTGTTGATTCATCGTGCGCAAACACTTCGTTAAATATTGGGAGTAAACACCTGTCTATTAATTTCGGGCAAAAAGCTGTTGATTATCTACCTATAAAAAAGTTATTCTCTAGTTTGAAAAAAAAAACATTTATGCTATTTTACGCTGCACATTTCGCTCAAAGAGACCGATGTTTCTTCGGCAGGGAGCTCAGGCTCAAATTGAGGATGCCCGATGGGGTGAAAATATTCACTTGCATAATCAAACACAATAACTTTTCAAGGTAGTTTCGAAAATGATCAATAATTAGTAAGTGAAATAAAACGATGCGGTACTTACTATTCATTGTAATTCTCCGTCGACACAGTGTATGTGTAAGGCGCATTGTTCTCCACAGAAAGTGATCCCTTGAAGTGGGTGATGCTGGGCTTCGCCGCCTGAAAAATACATTACTCTAATAAGTCACACGTCAGGAATAATGAACTGTATCACAAAATTTATGAAAAGGGCTTAGTTGCCTGAAGCAAGATAAATATTTTCGTGAGAAGTCATACATTAGGAGAAGCAAGATGAATATTACCGTACAGTAGGATACATCAGGAATGGGAAATTTTTTCATGATTAATTGAAAATTTTTGAAAGTAGTAAATCATAATCCTGTTTTTTTCAGTAAAATTTATTTAAGCATGAATAAGAAAAACTAACATATTAAGACCAACGCAATAATTTTTCGTTAAGATTTTACATTCTCTTCACTTTATATTTTTTGGTATTATTCACAACTTTATTTACTCGTTTGTTTTCATACCTGGAGCTCGTAATTCTTCGAAAGCAAATGTTGTTCACAGATTTTCGATCATTACAATTATTGGAAGAAACGTCAGCAAACGATTACAATCAAACAGGAACTTGCGTCACTCCCTTGGCAAAGATTAGATTATGAGATAGTTTAAGCCTTGTTTACCGCAACAAAGGGTTTCAAAGAGAGGAAGTATGGAAGCACAATTTAGTGTGTAGTTGAGGGAACTCGTGTCTATGCACAATGCGTGTTCCCACATAAGATTTACAGCGCAAAGAAACAGCAAGTCAGGTAAGACGTAGTACTTAAAAGAAGAAAAACGTTGAAGGAAGTTATAGGTGCCGAAAAACAAGTCAGCAGCGAACAGAAAAAAATATGGTCTTTAACATAACACAAAACCTACTTTATATCGACAAAAAAAAGAACGCCAACCTAACTTTCAGCTGGGGACCTCACATTTTCTTCCCATAGATCCCAACCATAGATAGATTCCCATAGATACCAACATTGCATCCTTTTGAGGTGCTCCATTGTCAAAGTGACAGTAAAATATTATAAACGAAAACAGCATTTACGTTCCCATTCGGGACTTCAAACGTGACCTGCAACACAAACTCCTACGTAGTTTTTTAAGCAGCACTAAACGACACTTGGAAAAAGAACTGTCCACTTCAAGAAGGTGCGACTACGTAGTAGCCGACGCTGCACCCAAGCAATTTGAGCTGCAGAATCGCATCTCTCAGAAGGAATAAGGAGAATCGCAACACTTCTGCAATTCGATTTTTATACGACACGCACAGTACACTACACTGAAGAACTTCCTACATCCGGATCGGTGTCTGAACATATTTCAGTACGGTACTCGAGTAATGGAAAACTGCTCTCCCATGCATTTCGAATACGATCTAAAAATAAGCTGAATTTACTTCCTTACACTGATACTTATGATGAAGAGGCAGGAAAATTCAAAACAAAAGCAGTTGGGTTTCCATTACAACCCATACCCAAACCCTCACATTGAAGATGACAGGAAGGCCAAGATCGTTGACGGTGATGAGTGTGAAGTCCACGGGATTAATGTACACAGTGGTCGGGCCGGTCAGTGTTAGGCTTGGGGCTTGCACACCGTCTAAAAAAGAAATTAAAAAAAAGAGAATTAGAAGAAAGATCCTATTACTTTTGACCTTTTTAACTGAAAGGTGCAAATCCCCTCCGCATTAACAAACGAGATTGTGCTTATAAATGTGATCATCCTGAGTACCGAAATGGTTTTAAAATTTTTGCTCCGGGCTTTCTTGCCGAGTTGAAATTGTTTCCAAGCATTTTGATTGATCTCAAAAAATCCAACTCTCAATAGTCGAGATGCGTTTATGCGCTCAAAAAATTGCAGAAAAGCTAGCGGTTTTCCAATACATTTAGCTCATTTTAGTCCAAATTGGTGTCTCCATAGTCTGCATTTCAAGAAAATATCAATTTTTTTATTCCTGCTTTTTACCCTGTTATGTATTCATTTCTGTCGAGTTCCGTTATACACTTGACTTTTGATTCAACAATGAAACAAAAGTTTTTACTGTTCCTACTCATGATGAACGGAAGCTCTGGCGATAAAATTTTGGATGGAAAAATGCAAAATTCGACATGCTTTCCTATTTTTAATTTGAGGTTTTCGATTGAGCTGCGCTATCAAAAATTTAAATCTGTTGGAGAAAATGGAACAATTTCCAAGCTCAATTGTAACGCCAATTTTCTATTAGCGGAATATTACAAAATACCTTGATTATCTGATCTGCAGTAAACCTCGTAAAGGGGGAAAATAGAAGGGTTTGGTATTTTTTTGATGTCAAACGTTGATAAGTAAAGCCCATAAAAAGTTGTTTCGCAACGGGCAGAAAATTATGAAATTCCTTCAAAGTAGGCACATTTACAACTGCATTGCTGAGGAACCCACCACGATCCAGAGAAATGCTTCTAATAGAATTATTACTACATCACTCCTTCAAGATTGTAAGAATATAGCTCGTGAAATATTTTGAAGCTTCTAGAAAACTTGGACACATGACAAATGCACATCATCAACGTCCTGAAACTCGGGGTTAAAATTACAAAAAAAATTAACTTAAATAACCCTTCAATTGTTGGAAGAGGTTATCTACAGGCACTTACTGATGGATAGCAGGAGATCACGGAGGAAAGTGGAATCCAGAGGCACAAAGAGTGTGATGTCTTTAATTGGACTGTAGGAAATCAAGCCAGTGATTGCAGCTCGAACAGATTCCTCGATGTCCAAGTTGGTCTGATAAAAAGAAAAAATCGAACTGAATAACTACAAATAACCAAGTCGAAAACATCAAATCTAATTGAACTGGATTGAAAACCAGGCAACGAACTTTGTAAAATTATTGAAGTTTTATTTGCCAGCGTAAAGGTAAGGGTATCAAACGTGAGAAATATAAGAAATATAATAAACATAAGATATAAAATGAACATATAAATATGCCATCATAATAAGAAGTGGAGAACGAAACTTTGTTAACAGATGTCAAACATTAGTCACACTCATTCCCAACAATTAGATTAGATTCGTTTATTAGTTGGTTTAAGCCTCCCTGTCCGCAACACAGGCGGTCCAAAGAGAGGAAGGAAAAAGGTACCATTTTGTATGGATTTAAGGGAAAGCGGAATCTATGCAGAAAGGGCATAGAAACAGTAAGATGAGAAAGAAGTTCATGAAACAGGATCAAAGTTGAAGAAGAAAGAAGTAGGTGCTGAAAAAGCAGGACATCCGTGAACCGAAAAAAGATGGTCAGTAACAAAACAAAAACCTATTCTATTTAACAAAAAGAACGCCTACGTAACCTTTAGCTCGGGCCCTCACATAGTCCCCCTGGGAGCGCTAGTTCCCATAGATACAATAGTTGTGTCCCCCTGAGGGGCATTCCTAACGCTATTCCAGTTCTGTTTTAGTAGTATAAACACTGAATAAATTTCTGAAATCAAACACATTGATGATTATGATGACAATTGACAGTTTTGACTCAAGCCATAAATATTCGAGTGCAATTAAGCCAAAAATTTAACAAAAAAAAATTTGCAAGCACGACCTTGAGCCCTCGTACAACTTACGTGCAGCATCTTCAAGAAGAAGTTCGACAGATCCTTCGCTCCGTACAGCAGAGGCTCTCTTTCTGAGAAGAGCTCGGCGAAGACCTGGTCCACGTTTCCGCGGGCGTTGGCAGTCATGACGTCGAACTGGCCAGAAAAGCTTATTACCAAGACGTTGTTAAGGGATCACATTAATTTGAACGTAGGTATATATAAAACGCCGTTAGGTAGGAGAGCTATTTTCCACTTATAAGTTACTTATTACAGTTGAGAGATTTCCTAAACTTATTCCAGAGATTTCAGAACCAACCAACTTTGAGCTAATAATTCGTAAAAATGGCAATAATTCATTGATCGATAACTTTAAAAACTAGCTTACCCTTCTATGAAATATCATGCCTCCAAGGACCCTATGAGAATAAATCGTGAGATCGGCGGGCAGCACGGAGACGGGGTCCTGGACCCCCATGACGTAATCCACAGTTCCCACCTGTGAGCGCGAATTCGTCAGAGGACAACAATGAAAACGCACTGTAACTTTATTTAATTTCATTTCATTTCGACCAGCTTAGAACTTTCCAAACATTTTTTTCCTGTCCTCATTCTTCCCTAATCCAAGCCTCATCCGATGATATTAAAAAAATTCTTCTCACGTTTAAACAACGTGCTAACACAAGCCTGTCGAGAGCGACTGATGCTCAGTCACACACATGCATGCGCTTGTATGTTCTTGAGTGCCAGTTGTTCATCTCTCTTGCTTTAAAATTTCTCAAATTACTCTCTTGCTGTAAAAATTACTCAAATATCTCTATGTAATTTTAAGTAAACCGTAAAGCCTCCACTAGGATTAGCGGTGCTTTTATTCGCGGGTTTCATTGATGCAAGTTTAGTTCCAGCAAGTGTTACACCGGTCAGTTTGATCGTTAAGTGACTTGGCCTCCGGAACTCGGTACTTTTTGCGTCCAATTAAAGACATCAACACGCGATGAAACTAAGAAATTTGAGTGATTTTTTACTACAGTCTAAGACATCTCTCAAATCTGAATTTCTATCCCAACTGTTCTAACAAGTTTGTTTAATTTTATAGAGACGCATGTACCAAAGACAGTAGGGCAACACCGGGTCATGATTTTAATCGTAAGTGCACTGTAGAGAAACAATAGAAACTACAATAACTAATCTGAATAGAATTAAGAGCTACAATTTTTAAACTAAAAAGTAAAATCTGAAACGTAGGTTTTTAAAGATGAAAAAAAAAATTATCCAAACAGAAAAATAATTGTTTATTCGACAGTTTGCAATGGGTCTCTAATACCAGCGATTAGAGGCTCTTTTTACAAGCTTACCTTTTAATTAGCAGCATTTTTTCTCGCTCAATTCAAATTTGAAAGCAATCTTGAGTTTAGAATTCTTCCCACCGAGTCAGTTTATTTTGTACTTAAGAGGACTAAAAACATTGCGTTTGAAACCGCACGTCTCTGTCCCTAAGTCGGTGGTCATATCATGCGCCAAAAGACAACCTGGACTTGAGAGCTGTCTCTATAAAAACCAGCTTTGTGACCTTTCAGAAACAGATTATCACACCTGGTCTTTGAAGCTGTATTTGTACCAAATTCGGAAGCTCGAGCACCGCTCTTCGTTGCTGCTCGGCCTAGCGAGAGTGAGGGCATGTTGGGCGAACTGGCGTCTGGAAATAAAGAAATTCACTTAAATTTACATTCTAAATAAATGAATCCATCACTCATAACGTATGACTACAAACGATTCGAATGACTCGTCTTCAAATTCATTTATATATGATGGATAAAAAGCAATTGTGAGCGCAACATGCAGTTCAAAGACGTCTATGAACACGTCATCTTCAGGATAAAAAAAAGAAGAGCTGCTTCTTACTGCCTTATTTGTTCCGGATGTTCGTATTCAGCGGTGGTCTTGATGAGGGAGTAGGTGAGGGCGGAGAGGTCCCTGAGGCCTGGCCTTTTGGTGGCGAGGGCGAGGCGCGACCAAATCGTTGAGCTCAGAGGCCACGAGGCCAAGAAGGCCAAAGCCCGAGCCCTGATGGTCGGGTGTTCAGCAGGGTTCTCCAGCAGGTCCAGCAGGATCAGAGTGACCTGCATCATAAAACAGCGTGGAAACAATAAAGAAATGACTCGATTAATCATTCAAACAGTTGTCCATTGTTTGAACACGAGATTTTAGTTCGCTGGCATCGGTAGAACTAAAGTCTAAAGATGTCAGAGGACCGATAAAAGCAGACAAGCTTCGGTGTCCTATACTCGTGTAATATTCCCTCGCCCCGTAGGAGTTGAATGAAACCATCAATCGAGACGCACGAATCACCTTAGCTGGCTGGACGGTATAGGGAGCGTTCCACATGGCGAGGGCCTCCAGCGCCACCGCCCTCACGTGGGTGTCGCACTCCCGCCTCCCCAGGGCGTAAGGCAGCAGAGCGTTCGTCGCTTCCACGGTCTGCAGGTTCACTAGAGTCCTCACGTACACCAGCTGCTTCCAGAACTCCGAGGTGGTCTTCAATAGAAAAAGCACATACATTTCAATTGGTTAAACTAGCTGTTTTTTCTAGTCGGTCATTAATTTTCTTCCACGGTCTTCAGGTTCACTAGGGGCCTCACATACACCACTGCTTCCAGAACTCCGAGGTGGTCTTGAGAATAATTATTAGCATTCTAATTAGTTAAACTACTTGCTTTTTCTCGCTCGTCAGTCGTCATCTCAAAGAAAAGTAAGGAATAATTTCACTTGCTATGAGATAATAATGGAGCTGGTCCTGTATTCTTATTACACACTCACCTATTGAGTTGGAGAGGAAAGAGTGAAAAGAAGAAAATAATAAATGGCAATGACAGAGTTACTTGAGCTATGTTGTAAGCTGTCGAAAAACTCAATCTCTTTGAATTAAAATAACGCAAGCCTCCGAGCCATACCACGGCTTGTCCCTTCTTTGTCTCTCTAGAGTAACACATGCTGAGAGCTAAATTTTTTTTATTCACCGTTAAACCTTACAGAGATTCTCGTGACCCCTCATCGTTCTGCCTTTCAAACACAGCGATTGAAGTCTCAGAGCTCAATACTGTAGGTAGCCGCAGTTAAAACCTTGTCTTGCTGATCTTAAAGCAGCATTAAGCCAGAACTCACAGACAACTCCTGGATGATGTAGTCCTGGAAATCTTGGAGGACGTGATCCTGCTGACATTGTTCCCGGGCGAACACGACGAAGGTGTCAGTTCTGCTCGCCGACCCCACACACAAACGGCGCACCAACGTGGCGAAGTTGATCAGAATCTGGGACGTTGCGAAGGGATGGTCCTCGATGTTCTTTTCCAATATGTAATCCTGGAAAGACACCGCAATTTCAGAAGCGATATTTGAAGAATATGTTAGTTGACAGTTGCGGCATCACGTCAAACATGGCATCAACTTGTAAATAATAACATCACTCCAAGAGGAATATACGAGAATATTTTACGTTAGATCTTACTGCGTATTCAAAACCTGAGTTTTAGTTTAATCAGTCGAATGTCTAGGATATCAATTTTACCTGCAGACGCTGATGTGGAAGAAAATGAAGCATGAAGCTAAATGTATTGAGATTTGCGTCCGCCAGTGAAACGAAAACGAAACAGTTCTGTCTTTTTTGATAGGATGCTTTCTAATTGTGTGTTTTTATCATATTCATTTTTTTAGGTGCAACATTCGGGCTGATATCAAATATGAACAAAAATGCATTGCAAAAAACGGCTATTGATCAAAAATTAGGATTTTAAATTGCGTTGGAAAAATTAAAACTTTAGGTAATAAATAAAACAAAAAATATAGTTTTATGCATGCTACTCAGAAAATGAACCAAAACTTTATTGCAACACTCAGTATTTCATTTATTAACGTACACCTCTTATATATATTACGTGGCTTTTGTTGGTTTTATTTCAATATATCAGTTTGACCAACAAAATAAATATTAAAATTATCATTAATAAAAGATTTCAGTGAATTTTAAATCAAATATAAAAATATTTCACCATACTTCAGTGCACATGTTGATCAAACTTTCAAACCTCTGCATGCCATTTTCATCACGCTAATCTGAGGACCAGGCTCAGGTTTTCAGGAAGTGCAAGAATTTTTACACGTTGAGGTAATAAATGTCACATTTTAAATCCAATGGAATAATTATCTCACCAAGATGATCTTAAGAGCATCAGGTGACCTGAGGTTGTTGTTGAGAGACCCGAAGAAGATCACTTCTCTGATGGGCGAGATTTTGTTGGCCCGCAACGCGTCCAGGACGACCGACACGGCCGCCTGCGTGCCGAGCTCCCCCAGCACACCGTACGCCAGGTCGCTGGGTGAAGTGCACCGAAATTGTTTAGATTTTGAAATAATTCAAGCATTTCTATTCACAGCATATATTCTGGGTTCTGGATCCTAACCACAACACTGAGCAGAGTGCATCGAAATTGTTAGGATTTTGGGATAACTCTAGCATTTATAACCTCAACATAAATTTTTGCAATCGATTAGATTAGGTTCTGGGAGAGTTGAACCCTCGCTAATCACTAAATTTTTCAAGCGAAGGAGAAGGAAGTTATCATCAAGTGTAGTATTAAGAGAACGGGGAATGGAAACACAAGATGTGGCGTCCCATACCTTGAGCGTAGAAAGAGATTGAGAAATGTTTATGAAACAGATTAAAAGCTGTAAAAGAAAATAGTAGGTACCGCAAAAGGACTAAAAAACGATGGCCAGTCGCGCAACAAAAGATCTAATCTATTTCAACAAAAAGAAGGCTTACTTATCTTCCAACTCCTCATGAGACAACGCAAATCAACCTCAGCTGTTTCTATAAGACCATAAATTTCGTACACGAGTAAAACACTAACTCACAGGTTGAACATTAATTTCTGTCTTAATTTCACAACTCTATTTGCAAAAATCTGCGTAATTTCGAACAAAAAAGAGTGAAATTCATCATTCAATTAAATTTGTTCAAACAAAATACTAAATAAAGGTAAAAGAACTTTTTCTTTGCAGCCGTGGTCACGGAGCAACAGCAGAGCGTAACTTCCATAGCTCCAGATGAGTTGGAAAGTTATGACTACTTTGTTGATACACGAATGAAGAAAACGTAATTTCAATGAAAGAGTAAATAAATGCTTGCTGGGATCTTCTGTAACGAGTTACCGAAGGCTTGGATGACCAAAATAATAACTATTCCAGATAATCTGTAGAGGTGCAACCTAAATGCAAATAACACATCCGTATAAAATTAACATCGCATTCAGTGATTTGTACAATTGTACTCCACTAATTTGACTTGTTAATTTATGGAACTAAATACTCAACTTTACCTAAGGAATAAAAACAATATTCCCTGGAATTTAAATAGATTTTAAGGATTAGAAGACTTTAAGCTCTATGTTCATTTTTTTTACTGTAAAGTCGTTGAACAAATATACGAGAACACATATTGTAACAAGAGAAACTTGATCCAATTACTGCTTCTCAAAATGACTTTGTTCACTCATTGCTTTTATAATAACTTGATTCACTAATTACCTCGCATAATAACTTATTTTTTCACTGCTTCTATGAATAATATTTATTCACTCACAGTTCCTGAGGAGGTATCCTTTGCAGGGTGCTGAGAACCTCAGCGGCAGTGAAGTCGTACATCAAGATGGTGGCATAGTTGAGTCGCGTGACACCAATTCTCATTTCCTTCACGTCTTCAGCTTGAATGCCAGCCCACGTTTTGTGTATGAGCTCTACGACCCGATTCTGTGGCAGTACGACACGTGAGTGTGGAACATACAGTGAACCTGAACGTTGCCCGCAGAACAATGTTGTAAACTCAATTCTGCCTTCGTTCTGTTACGTATTGAATATAAATACAGGCTTTCTATGCTTGCGAATTGATAACAGAGAATGCTAAATTAATCACTTTTAGATTTTCCGCTCAAGTGTTGCTTGCTGGCTCTTAATAGATGCATTCCGCTTTACTTTTCTACCACACAGGTCTCGGCAGCACATCGAGAGCAACTACAAGGCTTTTAAACAGTGAAAACAAAATAAAACTCGTAGATTGAAAAATATTTTCCTTTTTAACTACACATGCTCAAAATTACATCACATTCGATGGTCAAACATAAATCTAAAAGAATGAAATCTAAGTATTGAAACATAAGTTAAAATTGTTACGAATTTTCCATCCTTCAACGACTCTCGTGAAGTTTCATTTATATGAACTCACCGTCCCATAGTACCAAGTAGAGGTAGGAACGTATTGGCTGTTTGATCAACGCGATCACCTTGAGTGCAAACATCGATCATCATCTATCGCTAGTGTCAGCCTTATGCATTCTAGTAAATTACAATCGTTCCCTAATCCTGACACACCATCAAAAATATTTCGAACTTATATCATTTCTGGAATACAACAAAATGTTAAAGCGTAATCTAATTCACGAGTAACCCACCTGATTTTGAATCCGATCTTCATCTCCATCACCAATACTGAGCAGCTCACCCATTGCTTCTTTCTGGAATTAGGTATGCGACTAATGAGGCGGAATTTTAGCTACCATGGGACAGTCGCTAGAACTATGTTTTTTCATTATCTGTATGCATGTCCTTCATTGTGCCACGTGGAGAGATAGCTTCTCCTCGTCGTCGAGTTCCCGGACAATTTCTAGTCTTCTTACGAAAGCGAGCTAATTCATTGCTTCTAGAATTTCAAGTTCAGAAATTTTCAAATTTCTCAATTTCAAGTTCAGAAATTTTCAAATTTCTCAATTTCA
>JACJUY010010678.1:0-11944 GCA_014220935.1 Platorchestia sp. MABIK
TAATTAATTAGTAAGAAGTTAAAAATTGGCAATTAAGTCCCTATATAATGGTTCGTCCCATGAGGGAAACCCAAAACGCTATGAAAGATGGGAAGAGCTACACAAAAAAAAAATTTGCAAGGAAAATGAAAAGAAGACACAGAAAGAGGAAATGATTTGCTAGTTTACCCTCATAATGAATGTAACGTCATTTCCCCGAAACCAGGGTTGCGGAGTCGGAGGAGTAAATTTGCGACTCCGACTCCACCTTTTCAAAATTTTATTCATGAAGATTTTATGAATTAATGGTTGCAGGCATTGCAACCTGTATATATGTTTCTCATGTACTTTATTTCAAATTCGTAACAAAATGTTCAAAATCAAGGTTTACTAAATATGTATATACAGGATGTTTGTAAACTCATGGTACAAACTTCGGCAATGGGTAGAAAAGTTGAATTTCAAAACGTTGTTATGAATCACAAAAAGTCTGGAAATCTTTCGTTTACGAGATATCGAATGAGAATTTACAATGAAAGAAATAAAGAAGTTCTTTAAAAACATGTACTCTGAACGTTTCGAGCCTAGGCTCATTCTCAACAAAAAGTCTGCAATTGAAATGATAAACAAGTCAGTACAGCCAAAATTACAGAAGCGCAGAACATAAGCACGAAAAATGAACAAAAAAAAATTATAATAATAGTAATTTATCG
Source organism: Platorchestia sp. MABIK (assembly GCA_014220935.1). Taxonomy (NCBI): domain Eukaryota; kingdom Metazoa; phylum Arthropoda; class Malacostraca; order Amphipoda; family Talitridae; genus Platorchestia; species Platorchestia sp. MABIK. The sequence continues at coordinate 693 of JACJUY010010678.1, forward strand.
GTTGACTATTTTCAGAGGGTATGCACTCTGCATTTCGTTGAGAGACGGTTTGAGTTTATGAATGAATAACGGCTCTAAAATACGTAGGTCTAAGTCTCGGTACAAGTATCTAATATTTTAAATTTGCTAATGTCAATAATCTGTTCACAGGAATCATTGCTACAATGTTGTTTGATACTGGAATGAGTAGGAGAGGTAAGCAAGCGACCCGTACGATGACTTCGACCTGCATGTTCTGCAACCCTGACATAAAGTGCTCGGTGGGTGGAACATACATACTGCGATGCGCAATGCGCACAACTGAAATTATAGACGAGGGAAGGTCGCATGCCGGTCGGGAGCACATCTTTAAATCTAAAAAATGATCCAATGGTACGCTTGTTAACTAAAATAACACGAAAGGAAATTTCCGGGAAAAATTTTGCCAAAAGCATCAAAAGGTCTTTTCTCAACTTTTCTGATTGATATCCAAAATATTGCAACACACGATAACTAAAGTTTAGAGCTTGAACACGAGATTTCGGAATAAATTTACTATTCAGGAACTTATTAATGGCACGAAAAATAACAGAATGTGGATACCCGTTAGTTGCAAAATAAGATTGCAAAATATTAAATTCTTTATGAAGGTCAGCGTAGTTTGACCAAATATTATAGGCGCGAGTATTATGGGTTGAGATGCTATTAAGTTTAAATCTCTTGCAACAGAAACTAAAGTAACCTAGACCTAACCCAGAGAATGGTTTTTTGTACACAGAGGTTATGAATTTATTACCAGATCGGTGGACATTGATATCAAGATAATTCAATTGGCTGTTATTTTCCAGATCTAAAGGGAATTTTATATTGGGATGTCCGGAATTTTAATATTGAAGAAAGGAATGGGCATCAAATTTGTTTTTGGAAAGGACAAAAGTATCATCAATATAGCGCCTATAGAAAACTGGTTTGAAAGAAGTCGGACACTGATTTAACCATTTCTGTTCATTGTGGCACATGAAAATGTTGGCGAAAGTAGGGCCTAAAGGGAGACCCATACCCAGCCCTTCAATCTGTTTATATATACAACCATTGAAAATAAAGAAGAAATCTCGCACACATAATTCTAGAAGAGACCTAAAATAATTTTTTGTTAAACCTATAACTGAAGAGGAGGGAACAGAAAACAGAGAATTTATGCAAATATCAATGGTTTCGTCAAGAGCTACATTGGTAAAAAGATTCTCAACGTCAAGGGAAGCCATAAAATACTTATCAGCATCAGGTTGACTAGGTATAGTTTGTACAAAGTCATGAGAATTTTGACCAGTGAAATCATTCAAAGTTAAATGGCTAAGTAACGGAACTAAAAATTTGGAAACATTACATGGACCACAATTATAATCGGCGAAAATTGGTCTGAATGGGAACATAGTCGCGAAGTTAGGTTTTTGAATTTTTGGTAATCCATAGAGAATACCTGGGCCTGTGCCGGAACAAATTAGCTTCTTATAAATATCATCAGGCAATAAATTTGAGTTTTTGAGTTTACGCAGAAAGTTATTTACCTTATCTTCTATTTTCAAAGAGTGTTTTTGCATTGGCTCAGTTATTGGGAGGAATTTACTCGTATCAGAAATAATTGATTGCATGCGCTCAATATAACTAGTTTTGTTCAGAATTACGACGGCACGGCCTTCGTCAGGTTTTGTTACAATTGCATTAGGATTAGTTGATAGTAGTTTCAGCTCAGAAATGTCGGTCTTCAAAAGTATTGCTGAGAAAATATTGACAGGCTTTAAGCCATAAAAATATTTGAATGAGAGTGATTACAATTGCTCAGTGAAGTCGACAATTTTGGTCTGGTTAGGAAATTTCTGCTCCATTGTTAACTCCAATTTTTCAAAGTTAAGGAAGTACTTGTAAAAATTAATCTTGTAAACGGGTTAGCAAAAATCCAGACCAAATGATAATATGAACTTGAGACGGTTGCTTAACGGAAAATAACTATAATTATGCACAACTTTGTTTGGATCACAGGGCTGAAGATGGTTTGAAATTCCTAAATTACACAGTTTTCTATCGTGAGTTCTCTTAGTTTCTGTTACAAAATTTTCCATTTTATCTTTTACTACACCATAGATCGCGGCACGGGTCACTCCAGGAAAGGCTTCCAAGATTCTGCTGCGGCATTCAGATGGATCGGTGGTTAACTTTGCCATGGTCTTCTTCTTGAAGTTGATCTCCCGAGAAAGGCGGCTGGTATGCCAGGATTTGTAGAAGTTGGTTGTATTGAGGGACCTCTTGTACAGCTTGAAGCGCAGAAATTTAGGCATGATGTTGTAGATCTTGCATTCAGAAAGAAAACTGTAGTCTAACTTGGATTTCTCTACTTTACGAGATGCATTGAGAAATTTGTGGTAAAGGCGATAAGCTTCTTCGCCATAGTTATTTCGAATGTACAAAGGAAAATCTTTTTTGCTAAACAAATTTACAATGAAAGAAATAAAGAAGAAGTACTTTAAAAACATTTACTCTGAACGTTTCGAGCCTAGGCTCATTCTCAACAAAAAATTTGCAATTAAAATGATAAACAAGTCAGTACACCCAAAATTACATAAGCGCAGAATATAAGCACGAAAAAATAAAAAATATTAAAAAAATTACAGCCAATTTAATTATCTTGATATCAATGTTCACCGATCTGGGAATAAATTCATAACCTCAGTCTACAGAAAACCAACATTCTCTGGGTTAGGTCTAAGTTATTTTAGTTTCTGTTGCAAGAGATTCAAACTTAATTGCATCTCAACCCATAAAACTAGCGCCTAGAACATTTGGTCAAACTACGCTGACCTGCATGAAGAATTTAATTTTTTGCAGTCTTAATTTACAACTAACGGGTATCCACATTCTGTTATTTTTCGTGCCATTAACAAGTTCCCGAATAGTAAATTTATTCCGAAATCTCGTGTTCAAGCTCTAAACTTCAGTTATCGTGTGTTGCAATATTTTGGATATCAATCGGAAAAGTTGAGAAAAGACTATTTGATGCTTTTGACTAAATTTTTCCCGGAAATTTCCTTTCGTGTTATTTTAGTTAACAAGCGTACCATTGTATCATTTTTTAGATTTAAAGATGTGCTCCTGACCGGCATGCGATCTTCCCTCGTCTATAATTTCAGTCGTGCGCATTGCGCATCGCAGTATGTGGGTTCCACCCCCCGAGCACTTTACGTCAGTGTTGCTGAACATGCAGGTCGAAGTCATCGTACGGGTCGCTTGCTTACCTCTCCTACTCATTCTATAATCAGACAACATTGTAGTAATGATTCCTGTGAACAGATTTTGACATTAGCAAATTTAAAATATTAGATAATTGTACCGCCAACTTAGATCTACGCATTTTAGAGTCGTTATTCATTCATAAACTCAAATCATCTCTCAACGAAATGCAGAGTGCATACCCTCTGAAAATAGTCAACCGATAAATTACTATTAATATACTCTTTGTTTTTTTGTTTTTTTTTTCCTGCTTATATTCTGCGCTTCTGTAATTTTGGGTGTACTGACTTGTTTATAATTTTAATTGCAGACTTTTTGTTGGGAATGAGCCTAGCCTCAAACGTTCAGAGGAAATGTTTTGAAAGTACTTCTTCTCTATTTCTTTCATTGTAAATTTGCTTCGTAAAAAAGATTTTCTTTTGTGCAATCGAATGAGAAGTTTCCCAACGTCTGCGTCTGGAAACATTTATTTACGTGTGTGGTCGACGGATATCAGTACATAGTGTGAAGTAGCTCGACACTGAATCGCTACCCAAATTCCGAAAAAACAGACATGCACATGGCATACGGTTCGCGAATGGCAATACAAGATTGGCTGCTAGACGGTAGACAGAGCGATTCTCAATCGTTATGTTCCTGATCATCGACTCTTCTCAAGTTTGCATCAACGTCTGCGAGACGCCGGCAGTTTTGAGGTGAACAGAAGAGAAGCGGGTGGTCGTAGGCGTGGGGAAATAGCCGCTGAGGATGAAGAGCGGGTACTACAGCAAATTGAAAGAAACCCATGCACGTACTAGCACTGGAGCCGCTGCACATGATCTTGGGATACGTTGCCACTCTAAAGTCTGAAACGTACTCCAAGCTGACGGCCTAAACCTTTACTATGTTATGAGAGTACAAGAACTGCTACCAACCGACTTTCAGCCCCGTGAACGATTTGAACGCTGGCTCATAAATTGGATACTGCAGGTAACGAATTCCAAGCTTGAACTCTTCACTGAAGAAGCAACTTGAACGCGTGGTGGTAAGTTTAACACGCGTAATTCACATTTTTGGCAACATAACAACCAACATTTTTTGCATCAGAGCTACCACCAAGTGCGGGTTACTGCGAATGTGTGGGCAGGAATTATTGGCGACCATTTGGTTGGGCTGTATGTGCTGCAAGCACGTTCAACGGGGGAAAACCATGAAGATTTTCTCAGGAAGATATTACCTGACCTTCTAGGAAATGTGAGTTTGGACATTTTCCAAACCACGACGCAACATGTGGTTTCAACACGACGGAGCTCCACCTCATGTCACTAGGGATGTACGTCAATAGCTTCACCTTACCATCCCGAAAAGATTGATAGGACGATTTGGACCAGTACCATGGCCAGCTCGGTCACCAGATTTAACACCTTTGGGCTTCTACCTTAGGGGTCACCAGAACAACTTAGTTCATGAATCTCCAGTGAAGACAGAGATGAATGTGATTGAAAGGATAGTAGAGGCTGCAGGACGCTTTAAGTATGATCCACGAGTGTTTAGTCGTGTCCGGGAATCACTACTGCATCGGTACAGAACCTGCATTATTGCAGAAGGTGGTCATATTGAGCAGCTTTTGTAACGTACGTAACGTACACACATTCATTGAGGTTAGGTTAATGAGGCATCCGGCTGTGGAGAAACATTACGATTTGATATCTCGTAAATGAGTGATTTCTGTTTTTTTTTCATATGTAAAAAAGTCTTTTTTTTAGATTTTCTACCCACTGCCGAAGTTAGTACTCTGAGTTTACGAACACCCTGTATTTAAAGGGTTGGTCCATAAGTAAGGTGTTTTTTCAACTATTATAGCTATAAAGTTAAATGGACAAAGGGATTTGATTAATTCCCAATGAAAGAATAAATTCCAAAGTTTAATATGCATTTGTAAATGAAACAATTAAATACGTTCAACCATGGAATACAATATCTTTGAAATGACCTCCATTATTAGTCAAACAATGGCGTTCTCTTTTAACGGTACTGGTCATTACGTTCCTTTATATCTTTGGTGAAATTTTGTACATTTCTTGAATGATGTTTAGTTTTAATTGCTGGAAAGTTCCAAGCTTTTCAATGTAAACATTTTGGAGAAATGTTTACATCTCTCATATTTGTAACATTTCAAATTACATTGAAATGAAATACATTTCTTTTTCTAACTTTTTCTGTTTTGCTGCTCAGAGTATCGCATTCCATATGCGGGACTTCTGTTTCGGTGCTTTGGAGTATTTCATTCCGCCTGTGGTTTTCTACATCTTTAATTCCTTTGTTGCTAGAACTTCACTTCTCAGGGAGCTACAATTCTTAGTTTATCTGAGGGAATTGGCGCTACACGGGGAAAACGTGAAATCCCGAGCTAAGAGTTGGGAGGGTTTCGTATCCAAAATTGTCTCCCCGGAGAAAGAAATCAGGAGCACTTGGATCTGGAGATCGAGGCGGCCACGGTATATCACCATAACGAAAATTTTTGTGAATTTCTCTGTGGATTTTGTGAATTTGTGGGGCCATATGTTTAGATAATCGGTAGACTTGATACGCTTGTAGAAAACTTTGAAATTTCCTCATTCATTTTGAATAAACCAAATTTCTTTCCCATTTTTAATTTATAGCTATAATAGTTTTAAAAAGGTACCTTACTTTTGGGGCACTCTGTATATAACGGATATTACAGACACGTGCCCTCTTCGTAGGCAAGGTAGGTAGTGCCTACTCTGAGAAGTTTTTCAGGGGTAGGAGAAACTTCACGGTAGAAGAAACAAGGTAGGGTCAAACCAGTCTTTTTTTTGTCGACCGTGTGGCAACACTGACGTCATGGCAGCGAACCAATAGCAGCGCTCATATTGCATCTGACAACACTGGCACCACTATCGGCCTTAGGACAAAAAGTTTGTTTCATAAAGTTTGTTTGAAATAAAGTCTTTATGTTGGCTAGCCGAACCAGAGGAGGTGTATTTTCGATTTGCACTGTCTTTTATTCTCTGTATCTACACTACGCAGAATAGCAATGAAGCACGGGTATCACATCATTGCTCAACACTATGATATATTACAGCTATTAGAGGCAAAAATCGTTCTGCTTTTGTCTCACCGGGCCTGAAGTTTTTGGTACGTCTTGCTAACGAATAAAAGCCACTTTAAGCTCCTTTGAATGCAATATGGTCTCATTTTTTATATTTTCTAACTTTTTACCATGTATTTGATACGTTCTTATTTTAGTAAATGACAAGTTTCTATTTCTTTTATTAGTTTGGTGCAATTTGGAACGTTTTCAGCAAAAATTTCGTTCTATCGCGCATTAAATGCAACAACCATTGCAGCTGAGTGTGGTTAAAAGGACCCGCCCTTCCGTGAGGATGTCGAGGTTTCGAATCCCGGCACTGGGTGGCAACTTTCTCTGTTCGATATAGGGATGAAATTCAAAGCACAAAACCCCACTCCACCCAGGTGTCTGAAATGGGTACCGGTCTTGAACGGGGAAACCGTCATGGCATCCTGGTGTTAGTTATAAGGCATTTGAAAAATTAATGAACAAGGGGATATGTCTCAGGCTTGAATTGAAAATAAAGCATCCTTAGATGCCGATATTTGTTGTTTGTCTGAGGCAGTGCATTGCGTTCAGTTACAACATGTGTGTGACTAAGTGAGGTTTTTGTTATTGTTGTGTTATTATTTTCACTGCAGCTCGTTTGCATTGTTTTTTCATTTTTTCATCTATCCCAATATCGAAATTGGTTATCTTGAAACGATTCCAAATCTTCCCAATGAACAAGGAATTATTTGTGTAATGCCGAAAAGTAGATGCTTTTTCAGTTTTAAAAATTATAGAAAGATAATTTTAAAAATCTTCATAACAGCGTTTGCTTAATTAGAAATTAGAAAGTTATTAGGAGATAAAATTCCGGCATGATAATGATGTAGTGAAAGACAATACAACTCTGACAGAACCAAACAACATTAAAGGTTTAACATTAAAAATTAGAGAAATTTAGTTTATTAATCCATGTAAACTTGAGCTGAATACTGGAAGTTAACAAAACAAAGAGATCAATGGGAAGAACATCAGTACTACGCATTGCCGAAAAAGTTAACTAATATTCTAGTCATTTACATTAGAATAAGCGAATTAAATTTCCATTATCAGTTGTGACAATATAACTTAAAGACTACATTCTCGTATTGTAGAAGTCTTTAGATATCAGAACATGACTTTATGTTTTGGCTAAGGCTAGATATCAATGACAGTGTTAGGTAATAGGTATACATACGCTGTATAGTACTTCGAACAAAATAATAAACCAAAACATTGACCGACCAATTAGTTGCAATTTAGTAAAGTAGTTCAACTCTGTTTTGTTTCATTCGGTTTTAAACAATTCTTAAATAAATTTTAGCAACAGTTAGAGTCGAATGCATCGAAAAATAGAGACTCCGACTCCACCACAATCGGAACAACGACTCCGACTCCACCACATTCGGGACAGCGACTCCGACTCCACCACATTCGGGACAACGACTCCAACTCCACCACATACGGAACAACGACTCCAACTCCACCACATTCGGAACAACGACTCCAACTCCACCACATTCGGAACAACGACTCCAACTCCACCACATTCGGAACAACGACTCCAACTCCACCCTAAGACTCCGACTCCTGACTCAAACTCCGACTTTGCAGCCCTGACCAAAACTCAGTAACTGTATTCTAGAAGGTAGTACAGACAAACTTATGACATACGGCACTTGTGTGTCACAACAAATTCTAAGAAGTATGATATGCTAAAGCGCAAACGCAAATACATGCAATTGATCAAGAAGCAGCGGTGCTAGAAGTATAAACAATGAAGCTGATTTTTTCCTCTATGCAACTGCCGTTCACTGCTCATGTTTAAACATTCAAGTAACACAGGTCTGGAACATAAAACAATAATTATATGTGTGGATAAACACCCGAATGAACCAATAAACCTTGTGCTGTACTAGTGCTTAATTACTTCAAAAAAAGTGTTGCACATGACCGAAACCGTGCATTCGTTCAAATCACTGAATTTACCGTCTTTGTTATCACGAAGAAAATGTTATAGAGCCACATGATGCGGAGTAATACATTTGCTCAAAGTTTATCGGTGTTTCTAAATAACCGATGTACATTTATTAACACTTTGAAAATATTAACACCACTGTCAATCTTTTGCTTCGGTACTTCGATCTTAAATTTAACTAGTTAAAAAGAATTATTTTAACAAAAAATAAGCTGCTGTTATCTACCCAACCTACAAAACTGCAAGTATACAAAACTGCAAGTACTCAAGTATAGATCTACAGCGTAGTTCACCGTTGGAAAAATAGACGTTTTCCAAAAATTAGTCGCAGAAATTTTTTGCAAATTAGCGTCTATTTCAGTAATTTTCAACCTTTCATGTAGCAAAAGAAGAACTTTCCAGCGAGACTGTACGCCAAAGCGAGAAAATAATTTCCGGAATACTGTCAGATGAAGATATTTGGTGATTATTCCTTGTCCAGGCGTTGGCACAGTTGTAGGTTGTCGAAAATGATCCACGGGCTACTACCTGGCAAAGGTTGAATCTCAATTCCAGAACAGATCAGAACGGCACTTCGCCAACATGAATCCATTTCGTTGCGTTAATAGGAAATGTTGCATTGTTGATCCATTTCATATGCTGAAATTAGAGTCGCTGATAATAGTATCCCGTGCTAACCTACGGTGATTAAGGATTTGTTTACAGTAGCTGTTATTTTGACAGCGATTTCCAGTAATGCTTCCATCTATCTACCTTGTTGCTAACATCTCGAGATCGCGAAGAACATCTCAGGTTATGGATTGCTTCCATTCGTCATCTTCTTACAAGCATACGCCCTATACTCGATCAAAACCGACCTTTGGAGCACTGTAAGAGTTTTATAAACATTCAAATTTATTCATTTAAAATTTGGCTGGGTTCTCGAATTGAAAATTCTAAGCTTACGATTGAAACGACTTATGTTCTTTGGCTGCAGACTCAATCCCAATCTTTAGGTATGACATGCACATGCGTATCTTTGACTTTTTTGGCATATGTACTCCAAGTGATTGCATTACTGTAGGATATCGGATAATATTTTATTTAAATTTATTGGTAATTTTTAACAATAATGACCAAATAAATATTGATAAGGTGAGCAAGCCTGAACGACGAAGCAATTTTATTCGTGAATAAACAGATTAGATTAAATTATTAGTTAGTTCAAGCCTCCATATCCGCCACAAAGGAGATCAAAAGAGACGATGGAGGAAAACACCATTCAGGATGGAATTAAAGGAACGAGGAATCTTTGCAGAAAGGGCATAGAAACAGAAAATTGAGAAAGAAATTGAGAAGCAAAATCAAAGTCGAAGAAGAAAGTAGTAGGTGCTGTAAAACAGGACAGCAGAGAACCGAAAAAAGATGGTCCTTAACATAACAAAAACATTAAATTTCAACAAAATGAATCCCTACCTAACTCTCAGCTCGGGTTCTCATATTTTCCCTCTGGAAGTGTTAATTTCCATAGAAACAACAGTTGTTTCCCCCTGATCGAGGGTTCGTGAATAAACAACGGAAAGTGGAGTTTTATGGGGTAACGCTCATAACCGGAGTCCTATTCAAGAAAATAATGAGTATTTATGAATATTCAATTTAACTGACCCATTGCAAAGTCTGCTAGCATAGATATCACAGAAACTGCGGCAAATATTTGCTAAGAGAAAAGGGCCTTATGCCAGGCCTAGCTTATTTTTCATGTGAATACATCTTTTCATGAAAGTGTTGATGTGAATATCACTCAATATCATTTTTTTAAATTTTTGCGTAACTCAAATCACTCAATATATGAATATTCAACATCAAATAAATGTTTCATTTTACTAAAATCAGATCATATACTATTTTTCTATTTGCGCAAACTCCCGCACACTGTTGCTTAAAAGGAAAACGAGCTTGCTGTTTAGTTGTGCCACCCCCGTGACTGTCAGCTCACAATGCCCGGAGCTACTGCAGACCCCAGCATAACTTGTTCCAACTTCATTCCAAAGTTCCTCCGTGTGCTCTTCTATTCCCAGGATACTTTTACCTTCCCAATGATTTCTAAATGCAGAACCCTTATTTCAGTGACTTACTTAACTGATAGCTCTTGAACTGCCTTTATTAGCCCTCGTGGAATAAACTTTCCATTTTAAGTTTTCCATTCATTCTCTACGTACAACTTCAAACTCGCTGAGCTCGTCCCCCCCATGTTTCTTAGCTGGAGAGTACTACAACGTTCGGCGCTATACAAACAGCACTTTCAACGACTATCCATTTCTACAGTTTGATTGTAACTGAGGAATAAATTTTTTTGCGCACGATCATCATTATCATGTATTAAATTAATGAATTTACTCCTAACCAAGCAATGATTTTTTGCGTACAATCACCGTTATGGAAAATCAAATTAGCCTGGTTATTTAAGCCTGCGGGGCAAATTTTCAACTTTGTCCGTTACCATCCCAAAAATAGTTTATTCACCTACGTAAAGTAACACCACATCGCATAACGTCATAACGCATTCGCTCCTCTTGAATAAAAATGTTAACCGTGAATGGCTCATTTTTTTATTCAGAAGTTACGTCTCCATAACAAAATTGCCAGTCCCCAGATCACAGATTTCGAGGCACTCTTCCATCGTTATTTTCAATGGGGATAGCGTCTTCGGTAATGAACGTACAATTTCATGCTTCCACGTTCATGCCTGCCAATGAACTTATTTATAAGTATACGCACTCCAAATGAATTAGATTGTAGTGACACTATTACAAAAGCACAGGAAAAACGGCGTTTCTTAGATGTCGAGGGTTTTGCTACTCTGCGCCAGGAAAGAAGGGATGTACGTCCGTCGCCTCTTGGATTCGAGTGGTGTGTGACGTGTGTTGGGGC
>JACJUY010010679.1:4127-15052 GCA_014220935.1 Platorchestia sp. MABIK
CAATAGCGTCCTATAAGCTTTTAGAAAGAGGAAAATAGTGCAAGAAGTAGCTCCACTCTATTATACTAGGTAGAAAGTAAATTTGTTAGGAAACATGCAAAATAAGCATGGCTTAATTACAATTAATTAAGGAAATTGCCTCAGGTGAGTTAAATCTGCTTTTAAGCAGTCAGTGTATTATAATTTGTTTAAATGTTTCATTTTGCGGAGAGCAGCCGAAAAATAATCTGTCTCAGGGCAGCCAGAGCATCACAGTCAACTCTTCTAATTCATTTAATTCATTAACACAAATTTAATCTGAACTGTTAAAATAGCATTAAGCCAAACTCACGAACTTATTAAGGAGTGGAACTAAGGAAGCTCAAACATGCAAAATTATAACTTAACAGAACGAAATCACATTCACACAAACTAAAGTTAGAGCGGAAAAGAAGAAACTGCGGAACCAGAACTCAAATGCTATTTAAAATGGCTCTCAAAAACATTCTCCCGCAGCCTGCGCAAGAACCTCCTATAACAACTCCAATCGCAGGTGCTAACAAATGACAACATCAAAGCGCACGCTAAATTTTCTTTACTAAATTTCAAGGTTACGGTTTGAAGAATTACATTTTCAGTAGTGCAGTGTCATGTGTAAAGAATGATTTCTTCACGTATTAGATGGGGACAACAGACACACGGCGGCGACTTCAATGAGTATCGAAGATGACTAGAACATATGAGGTGTGGAACAAGGTGCAGCTCAAGTGCACTGCCTGTTTTCTGGTGAGTTTCCTCTTCTCCAAAGTACTGCCTGATGGGACTTGTTCGTTAAATATAACTCTCCTTTCCCCTCTTCCGCAGCTGTGGAGAGGCTTATCAGCATCGGATCTCATGTATTCAACTCCAAGAGGTTATCTCTGTCTGCAGACCACTTTGGGAACCTGTTTTCCCCTAAAGAGAACCTGCATTTGTTGAAGAGAAATAACTGGCTGCCCTATTCCGAAGAGTGGGTCGACTCGTATTAAACTCTGAAGCTTGAAATAGAGGTTAAACAGTAATGTTATTGTTCATTGGCTGCCCCTTGGAAATTTTTCCTACTGTTACGGGCCTAGTTCGACAACTTGNAATGACACAGATATTAACAGAAATAAAAAGGTTGTATAGTCAGGTAATTATTTCCGGGTATAAAAGTGTTTTTAACGAGCTTGGAATAAATATCACATCTATTAGCTACTAATTTTGAAATGGTTCTCAGTAAGAGGAAATCATAAGTAAATGTGAAAATATGGAGTTCTCTGCGAAAAAAATATCATTGGAGTCAAGACGGCAAAGTTTAGCAAACTCAGTCCGAGCAGAACTAAATTTTTTTCAAACTCGAGATCGTCCGACGCACTTGACCAAAGAATTGATGCTTAAGTCGCAGATATTTTAACTTAATCATTACTCTGACGCTGACGATGTTTGTGCTAGACCCTCGGTATGAAAGCAAATTACGAATATCAATTAAACGAATTGGAATGCTCAACATTAACGGAAAAATTTTTATGACTGAATACAGGAGCACAAGCACGCAAATGCGGCTGTTTTCAAAGGCATGGCTATTGAGGAAATATAATCGATCTTGAGTTGAAAATTAAACGCACGAAGATGAAGTAATCGTTTAAAGCAAGTAATCGTTTAAAGCAAGTTTCAACTGCGAATAAAATATGTTGAAAGGAAAAGCGTCGATACGAATTACATTGAAATGTGTAAGTTCCAAACTGGGTGAGGAGTCTACCATACTGTATGACTAAGAAGGTACTGCAAGTAAATTGATGGTACGTGCAAGAGAAATAGTTTTTCTATATTTTTAAGGATAGTTTTCACCCAAAATTTCTCGTCAATTGAACTTTAGCCAAGCAACTCTGTATTGAGAAGGCCGAAGTTCATTCCTCATCTTTATCGCATTTGGACCAATCGTGAAAAATTAATACATGCAAGGTTGAAAAGTGAATACGCACGTATTTCACCAACATGATGTTACTGCACTTTTCATGCTAAATTGATGAGTTGACCTAGAATTAAATATGCATGTACTTTAACTATAATTTCAGTTGTTCACACCTTACTTTTGGTAATTAATTTGGATGCAGCTGAAGAGTGCTGCTAACCGAATCAAAAGGCATTCTTCCAAATTTTAAATTACGCCAAGGGCAAGCAAGTATTGAAGACCACTATTTTTCGGGGTAAATTTACGCAGACCTTCCCTGAAATTTAATTCCTAACATAGTTAGGACGTTAACGTGAAAAGTTATGATATTTCACAGTCAGCTTTCACTGGTTGTTTTAAATCTTCGTCATTTCCATATCTTTTTGAACTTTTTCCTACTTTGCCAAAAAGATAACTCATTTTTTGGTCTCACGTAAACAATAACTGTTTTCCCTTGTTCAATATTTTATTCCACACACCTATCACAATTAGGAAATTCGATGTCTAGATTACCTTCTTTGCATTTTTCATTGGTTTTCTTGTTAGAACAGATGCGAAGTTCATTGCACACTCCAAAATCAACTACTGCAAAACTATGTTGTTTTTACAATTGTATATGTGCGATCAGTCAAAAGTAATATGTGGCTATAGTCGAAAATCTAGTCCATTTCAACTGTTACAATAATTATTGGAACATAATGATCTACCAAAAAATTCAGTTGACCGTTATGTAATTTTCGATCGCATGATCACTATAGAACACGATTTTAATCAACCATTTCAAAGGTTATTGGTCTAAAATATTAATGGGAGAGATTATAAGCGCATATTTACAAAAGAGTGAGAGAACTACAATCTCATTACCGAAATATGAAAGCTCAATCACGTATATCATTAGAGGAGTCCCACCCCCAGCGTGCACCAGCATCACATTCATGCGAGAATATTTCATGATTCTCTTTCGTCTCTAGTTTTACGCACCCTGCGGCGTGACAAAGTTATGAAAGCTTCCTCGAGAAGAATGGATCAGGGGCGCGTTTATTAGGAAAGTGGCAGCGGCCGTTGAGGCCAGGACGGAGCTCTGGAGGAGGAGCCTTTATTGCTTTCAGGCTCAATAAGTGTGATGGATGGCAGCACCTGGATCCCTCCACAGCGTGCGCTGCGCTCATTTAACTTTAGCGCGATGTGGCTTGGCATCCCAGCTCGGTCACCTTCTCTGGCACCAGCATAGTGTACAGGAGCAACGTTGGCCTTAGCGCTTAATGAGAATCAAAATTAATTTAAATAAAGGGTGATAAAAACTAAAATCTCAGCAGGAGAATATCAATGTGTTCTTAACGCCATGAAAAATTTGAGGAAAGCAGTTCACAGTTTCAACATTTTCAGTTTAACTATATTCAATGAAGAATATTCTGTATTAGAGTGAACAAGATATGTGTGGTGAGATTTTCATCATACCTCTGTGGTATAGAATACTTTTATTTTTACCATTTATATTTACAGTATCGAAAATTTAAGTATGTAAATATTGAATGTTGGCACTAAGCAACTGCAATTCAATTTAGCAAATTATACCCGAAAATTGGCTACAAGTCATGAGAGATTAGATTTTTTCGTAAATTGATCTCACTGTATTTCGTGAGATGATTAATTTCTGAACCTGAACCACAATCATAAAGCAACATTTTTCGATAAAATTCCATTCACTGGCCCTTTCTTTCACAAGTGCAGCGGGTAACTGGAAACAGTCCAGCTGGTTCGCGCCTGCAGCAGCCACGTCGCCGTCCACCTTCATGCCGGCATGGCCTGGCGAGGAGCCCACGCAGCACGCCTCTGCAGTTACGGCTGGACACACCGCTGCTGACGCCAAAATTTGGAAAATATATAATTTAGACGTACATTTCACTAGTTTTTTTAATGATTCTAATTATGGTGTAAAATTAAAACCTTTTGCTCTTATTTTCTCTTTATTATGTACAGGAAAATTGTAATTATTCCCAGGTTTCAAATAATTAGTTGAAAAATTTAAGTACCCATTCATAAATTTTTTACTCTGTTTCATATCAGAATCGATTTGACAAATGTCTACGATCACTCTTGACATTGTTCATTGAAGGATTCCTTTGACTTTTCCAAGCCTATACATCTTGCAACATCAAATGTAATATCTAATATATCTGCATGGATCAATAGAAGAAAACTAGCATTCGTAGTATTTGTTAGTAAGGACACCACAAAAATATTAATATTTTTGACATCAAATCAATATCAAAAATCAAAGCTCCTACGCAAGACGTTTTCGCTCCTCCAGGCAAACGCTAAAAAATCTACAATGTAGAGCAAATTCGCACCTATACGGTCCAGATTCACGGTATCGTTGTGCCACCGTCCATTGACCTGAAGTTTTCATGTTGAATGAAACCTTAAAAAAGGAATTTAGTGTAGGGTGCAAAATAATGAGGTTTTACGAGCTTATAAGTTAATTACACAAAAAATGCTTATGCGAGATCAGCGAAGAAAGTCACTGTATCTGATCAATCGTTTCATGTTTTGACATCTGGCTCTGAATATTCAGCTTTAAAATAATTTCTCTTTTCTCACATGATCTTCAAAATACACATGTGCAGCTGTTTGAGCAGTGACGGAAGAAATATTTGCTACTTAGACATGAACTGATTTAAAAAATTGAAAAAAGTCAATAAGATCTGTTCATAAAGGAAAGGAATATTTACCATCATTAAGCATCCTATGAACATTTACTCATCAAAATAATGCGAATATCTAACAATTAGCCTTTTTGCCCATTGTTTGTTATTCAATGGTTATATCGTATAGCATTCAAAAAATTTTGGTACTCTTCCTTGGATTTTTTGCCTTCAGATAGTGACCGAGTGCCGTTTTCGTTCTCTGAAAACGGCTTGAACTCAACGATCATGGTCACCAGCATTTCTTCAATAGAAGAAGTACAAATAAGGGGGAGCTATATAACTACCGTTTTTAAATTAGAATAAGCTGATTAAATTTCCACTAACATCACCAGGAGAATAGAAGTCTTTATGTATCAGAACAAAGCTTTAGGTTTTGACAAACGCTAGTCATTATCAATGTATCATAATCTAACGACCAGAAATATTTATGATCACGACACAACTTCAGGTTTCTGCAAAGATGAGTCATTATAAATCAATACATCAATGAGTAACCTAAAGACAAAAATAATATCGGTGTAGGGCTCTCTGTGTGGTGGCAGCTCAGATGATGTGTGACATGAGCTGGGCTGCCTTGCAAGTAACTTGTAACGCATTTCAACTAGTGTCAACTTCTTATATATATATTGATGGAGATTTATATGAAACAAAAAGAAAAAGAATGGATTTGTGATGCATTCAATGATGAATTTTTGCTTTTTAACTGTAAAATATGCCATATCACTCATGTATGAAAATTATATTTATTACTCGTATGTATCATACGACCAAGGTGTCTTAAATATGCTCACACTATGACTGTTGCTAACATGCTGCCTTTTAAAATTGAAGATATATTTAATTCATCACAGCAGGGCAGGGAAAAACTTCAGCTTTAAAAAGAGCAAGTTTATCCTGAAATGTTATTGGAAGACCATTGCGTTGGAATTAGTAATTGAAAGACAATGTCGCGATATTCCTAATGACTAACTTCGTGACGTTTGTAAATCTTTTGGTACGCGTTATCAGCGTTGTCTGGACAAAAATGGTCATCAATTTGAATATTTTTAAACTATTTTAAACTCTTTTTTTTGAATGTTTTGAATATTTTTAAATATTTAAATATTTTTATTTTTGAGATTCTTCAATTACATTTGTCTTCTGTATTCAAAGCCCTTTCATTTCAATCTATGTTCATAAATAAAGTTTTCTCGTCATTTGAAGTGTAAAGACATTTTTTTGAAACATTTTGTGTGTAAACGAACCCACAATGACTAGATATCAATGGCAGTATTAGATTATAGGTATAGATCCGCTGTTTCGTGCTTTGAAGAAAATGATCAACAAAAACATTGCACAATTTTTGCTTATTTAGTAAAGTTTTCAACTATGTTTTGTTTGCATTCGGTATTAAAAATTCTAGATCGATTTTCATCAAAAATTAGAGTCTAAGGCACCAAAAAATAGTGACTCCTAGCTCGACTCCATCATACTCAAATGAACGACTCCGACTCCACCCTAAAACATGCGACTCCGACTCCCGACTCCGACTCTGACTCCGTAACCCTAATAAGGACATACCAAACTAAATTCTTAGCAGTTATTCGATTTTTTCATTAAAGGACTTATTTTTACTCTATCATTTAGGTGAAAATTTTATGTGTTACCTGTCCAATTTGACTTCAATGTTTAATTCCTAGTTATTTTGGAATTAGCGTCAAGAAACTTGTAAGTGAACGTGCTTACTTGCATGAAATGTACGATGCATTCGCTGTCAGTGCTGAAGACGCTCAATGAAAATGCGTGACATTTGCATTTATTAAAGCAAAATTTCATTTTTTATACTGACCTTCATCAACTCACCCCCTTTTTCACGCAGAGTGCTTTTTTCTTAGATCATGCAGCGAACATTCTACAGCATTGATCTTTTCCAGTTTACGGGCATTTACCACCGAGCAGATTATCAGTTTGTTTGCACGAACGTTACGGAACAAAACGATGTAGTGATAAGTTTTCCTTGCAAAAATAATGGCGCACTTTCGCAAGACATTGATTGATATTTGAACGAGAGTGATCAACGCACGGTATTTATGGCTTTCTGTTTACGATAAAAAATTGAATCTTGTCTCCACAGCCAAGAAGAAAAGAACAAACTAATTTTGATGCCTAAAATGATAGTTATTGGTACAGTTATTAAGAACATGGGTTTTCGGTTCGATGTCTTGTGGAACGATTACGGAGTAACTACAAAAAGTTATTTTTGCATAATGAAACAGAAAAATTATCGCTGGCTTAATTAACAGCAATAATGATTCAAGTTTGAAAAAAAATCGTTTGCATGTGCATAGTTAACGCTGTAAACGCAGATGTTGGAAGTTTTACAACAATTTAAAGACTGTGGGAGGTAAATCAAAATTGGGCAAAGAAAAATTTGTTTGCATGATTTTTTTGTTGTTCGTTTCATTTTCTAAAAATTAATCACTAAAATTG
The DNA here is from genome assembly GCA_014220935.1 of Platorchestia sp. MABIK. Taxonomy (NCBI): domain Eukaryota; kingdom Metazoa; phylum Arthropoda; class Malacostraca; order Amphipoda; family Talitridae; genus Platorchestia; species Platorchestia sp. MABIK. Next base: position 11,256 of record JACJUY010010679.1, read on the forward strand.
AATTTGTAATCAAGCTGTTTAACGGATATGAAATTAGTACAGGGAGTCACTCATGTTCATTCCATTGATATTTCGTGGTTAATGCTGTTTTTTTCTGATTTTGTCTAACTCAACTTTATTCGTGAACTTTGTACATCAGGGCATTTTGTAAAAATAGTGTTTTGTTTCCAGTTTATTATTTTAGGTAATTTCGACGTCGAAATAATACTTTTCTACTGTTCGCCAAGGTATCTTGAATATGTTTTGTAACATCATTTCATTTAATTTGATTGCATTAGTTTGTTTTATTTTTCATTACAATGAGCGATTAAAAATTTACTCTTGATGAGACATATCTGTCATTGTTTCATAAAACTTGTTAAAGTTGTAAAAGAATAAGCAATAACACAGCATACTCTGACACTACAGGCATTGTATCATGTAAATCACTAGAATGAGATGTACCTAAGTGGTTCTTCTGCAGAGTGACCTTATCTTTCCTTTCTAACTGACCAGGAAAATCGGACGGGGTTTCGAGATAAAACATTTAATACGATCTGCCGTAAACTGAAACAAAAGAGTCACTAAGTTTGATCATCCTTGTTCCACGACAAGTCGTAGCTGGTGCTGAATGTCATTCCCTACTTACATTTTGCCTCCTTGCTTTTTCATTTATTTGAGCTTTTGAACGTCGCACAGATGTGCCGTCGTTCGTGTCCATGCAAGTGAAAAGCCACTGTGACGAATGTTCCTGGAATGTACTTTCATGGTACCTTTGACGTTCAATTCTTTCTTGAACTAAATCGATCGAAAATTCAATTGAACTGTAGCAGCTTTGGGAATTGTGTTCTTGACATTAGAATGTTTGGCCAGATCAGAATTAACTTCATACAATAATAATTATTTTCAATGAAGAAGCTCAAACTCGTGAGCTACATTCCCATGTGTGCGGAACTGGCGAACTTACGTAAGCTGGTTGATTATATCAAACGTGTTCATTCCGTTATTCAGCGATAATGTAGAATTCCTACTGAATATAAAAAACTGGCTTTTGATTTGTGTTAAATTTTTCCAATTTTTCATTGCGAGGTTGATGCAGCCTGAGTAATTAGAAACTGCATGAAATTGGTTTAACTATAGTAGTTAAAAACACTGTGTAATTTCGTACATGTACATATTTTGATACCTAATCTCATAGGGCAAGTCTTCGTTATAGGCAAGGATTAACTGTCCGAAAATTTCAACAGAATAAAGGCAGACTTTTCGACATTGGGTATAATATCACATTAAACCAATATCAAACATACTATTCCAAGTTTTATCAACGGTAGACTGTAATATGAAGCTCCTCATCTGTTAAGTTTGTCGAGCTACCATCCCTGGAAAGTCGCTGGCCCAGAAAACTTCCCTCGCTGCCTTCACATCTTCGTGATTCAGGCCTGATTAATCCTAGCTCACTCGTGTCCTCAAAGCGGACTGGCAAGCAATCATCCTTCATGCTAGCTAAACCTCCATATTCCTTCGACGCCGCCAAATTGGAGGTCAGCTTTTCGTTTGACAAGTCGGAAAATATTTTAGTCATTCTGCACTCTGCTGTATCAATATTGAGAGCAGAGTGGACGGTTATGTTTGAATACAGAGGCTTGGTTGCACGAGCCTGTATGCATATTGAGCAAGTATTATTTCAACCGTCTTGGACAAAAGAAGATCAGTAGACAGACAGAGGTGGACGGAGCTTATCTAATATTTTCCCATAGATTAGTGTATGCCTACTTTGTTTCATGCGGTAATATATGGTTTATAAACTACGCTTTACGGAAAGAATGCTGTATGTAACGTTCAATTTTATAGTCATAATGCTGAACCTGATGCAAACAAATAACATCTATCCTATACACTATGCAGAGAATAACGACTGAGAAGGGACTGGCCAGAACTTTGCACGCAAACAAACAGGATTCATGAATCGCATAGAGAACCGCTGATTGATGGTTCCTCAATTTGTGTTAGCATTTGATTTCTTGCAGCCTGATAAAATGATTTCATCGTAGGTATTATTACAAAAAAAGACAATTGTATGCTAAAATGGGAAATATTGTAAAAGGCATAACTTGAAAATGCTTTGCGATGAAGCATTGCAATATGGTGTTTATTACGATAAAGAATTAAATATTCGATTATTACCTACCAGTCTCCTGAAAGATGCCTCGACAGAAAATGGGAGATACTTCACTGAAGAAAAAATACTTAGAAGTTAAACGAAGTGGGATTTTTTTCATTTTTGAGCAGATCAAGTGTGTGGTAAATATCAAATAATAAAATACATTAAACGAAAATGAGAGTCAGTATCAAATGATTACCTTGTTTTGAATGAGAAGAAAACTTGAAGTTTTAGTTCCAAACATCGATTTTTCAGTGGAAAATGTAAAAATTGTATACGTTCTTACAAATTAATTGTTGGAAAAATTAAACTTGGCCATTAAAGCTTGATAAGTAATCATGCGCATTTGCAGTTCTTGAAATGAATCAGTGTACGTTATGCAAGAAAATAAGTATTCTGAACAATGAGTATGTGTACCTCGTTGGATGAGGCTCCAGACCCCATAAATGCCATCACGCTGTTTTTAGATCGTAAAGATGCAAGGATCTATGATAGTTATTGCGCGAGTCATCACAAGGGTTGGCAGCCCGGTAGAGAACTGTGTTCACGAAACATACTGTAAAATTAGGGTCCTTGAGCAATGTTTAAGGACGTACTGCTGAGATCAATCAGTTGCTTCACGAGTGTTAGCTGTTCCATATTTTTGATGGCTTTCACTCAGTGTGTATTAGAAGAAATGAGTTAACTAATTTATGTATAAACGTTTTACGTGGTTCAGATTCAAATCTTGAATAAAAGACCAAATGAGCGTATTTTTACATACGTGTGCGAATCATTGAATCTCATTAGAATACCTTCAAAAAACAGTATGTTTTGACAACTTCTGTAATTTTTAAATTCGCCTGAAAAATTGAGAGTGATAAAGGTAATTGAAATGTTTTTTTCAAATGTTGTCTCCCTCCGTACATCTGTGAGCCTAGCCGCGTAAAAGCATGGTATACATGGATCAGTTGTACCCAAATCTTTCAGCTCCAATGATACCCATGTCATTACTGTACGTCAAAAACTGACGGAGGAGATGCATTTTTAAACCCTAAAATCCGAACCTATGAAAAAATAAAATAAACAGACATAAACAATCTCATTTTTGCTTTATTACTATTTGTGGGGTCAGCTAGGACCCTTGCAATCATTACACAGTAATAAAGTGGCATAGGAAATGACATAGCAACGTTTCGCAGTGAAAAAACAGCAAAGGTGGAGTGTAACAGGTGAAATTCCACCTTTCTCCTCCCCCCCGCTTCCCCCAAACTTCAAACCTCCGTAGCGGACGAACGAGCGAACGTACGAACCTCATTTCTTCACAGGATCTACCTGACATTTCACACTTCCTATAGCAGGGAAAATCAAAATCTATTAAACACTTCCCAATTCAGGGGGACTCTCACTTTAATCAAATGCTGTAACCATACTTTCAACGTTGATAATTGTCGCTTGACGCACAATTAGTTGTGTTTCATTTTCTGACTAGTACCTTTTTATCCGTGTATCTGTGTCTGTATTTGTTATTTGTACGTAATGCAGACAGAAATGAAATTTAAAATATTTTTCGATGTTCATGGTTGATTTTTATTTCAATGATTCTCCCCAAGCCTGAATATGACCCAAACTCCATGTGCTTACTCGCCAGTACCACCATGGATGAATTAAAACGATC
>JACJUY010010680.1:0-16840 GCA_014220935.1 Platorchestia sp. MABIK
TAAGCATACTACTCGGCGAACCGTGTGCATACTTTTCGAAGAGGCGGCGAAAAAGTTAGACTGGGAAGTGTCTGACGCTGTCACTGGAAGCCTGCCCGCATGTGATGGGGTACATTGTGTTTCCTGTCATGTGCGGGGGGAGGCTGCACACAAATGAAGCGGTCGGGGTAAACCAGCTTTGGCTGTCGGGCCTGACTGTGGAAAAGGGTTGTGCTGGGCTGCCATTGATCCAGGCAGTTCTGATGGGGCCTGTGCTGCCTCTCTCGCCTCCTGGTGACTAAGGGTGAATGATTGTGGCTTGCTGTTGCTACCCTCCCGTAAGGAGGAAAATCCTGGTATATGTATGTATGTATATGTTATATTAGGTAATAAGTAAACATTTATCTCTGAGGTATTGCACATGATTCTTCCAAGTAACACCTGGGGCATCCAACAGCATTCTCAAATATTTGTGCCTTTCAACAAAATCTATACAGAAGGTACTTAGAAAGATAGCTGGCCTAGGTAAGTTTTTTCTAGTGATCTGCATGTTCTTAGCCATGGACTGATTCAACGACAATCCCCCAAGAATTTATCCAGTTATTCAGTTTATTAATTTGCTCATGCACTAGCCAGTAGCCCTGATGTTGGTTATTGCCATTGCAGAACAGTTAATATCATCGGCATATTCAATAAGGGGGAAGAGTAGGTGCTGAACGACAAGACAGCAGTTAACCCAAAATGATGGTTTGTAACAAAATGAAAATATATTTTATTTCAACGAAAATAAAGTTTACCTAATTTTAGCTCAGGACCCCACATATACCCCTGAGAGCACTAATTCTGATGGATAAAATAGTTTTATCCCCCTGAGGGAAATTGATGTCACAAACCAAAGCGAAATCGGTGAAATGAGGTCTTAGGGAACTACCGTTCATCTGACATCGGACAAAAGTTCAGTCAATATCAAGAGCTTAACTGCGAAACAAACTACAAATAAAAACTAGCGAATAAAAAATCCCGAATATTGAAAGTTTTTTAAAAAATAGTGTTGTGTAGTCCATTTCCTACACAACTAGAGGTTTATACAGCTGTAGCTGCAAACAACAGTTTCTGTAGCTTTAGACTACTAAGGCAGGAGTAAAGAAACTCTGGTAAGCACGTATAAGTGTACTCGGCGGTCTTCGGTTACAGACTGCCCCTCTAAGTTAACATGCCGTGGCGGGAACTCAGGCAATTAAGAGGCGCGTAACAATATCCTCCGGAAGAGGCGAGCAACAATAGCCTCCGGAAGAGGCGCGTATCAATAGCTTCCGGAGCTAGTGTATCGATTGACTATACTCTACTCACAAAACCAGTGCCACATCATAACGACGCATGTTTTAATATACAACAATTTCCCTCCCTTAAATGAAATAGATTGATTTCTGAGAAATCTCACTTTTAGGATTAAAATGGAAAACCAACGTGGCTAAGAATACCATGATAAAAAACAAACGTTTCGGATTATTAAAAATCCATCTTCAGTGTTCTGAAATACAATAAATTGAAGCATTAAAACATTGTAATTATAAATCTTCTGAATAAACCGGATGTAAGATGATGAGATTGAAAAGACATGGTAAAACAAAAAACTATACAAAATATTAACAAGCAATGCAAAGTTTCACCGCCGTATCACATTCATTTATTGACGGACGGTTTTTTAAAATGTGTATCGACTCTAAAATGCGGAGATCGGATAAATTTGATGTTGAATCCGAAATTTTAAAATTTTTAATTTTAAAAATATGGTCTTTCTTCAAACAATGTTCTTTTATAGATGAGTTGGATGGTTTGGTCAGGTTACAGCCGGTGTGAAAGGAGACTGCCCTGTGTTGTGCACACCTTACAAACAATTGGATCCCAGTGCTACCAATGTAAGAGCGTTCGCAGTGGTCACACGTATATTGATATACAACTGAGGTGCGCAACATCACATCCGGAGTATCCCTTCGCTTAAAATATAATCTGATTTCCCTATCATTTTTAAAATATGCACAAGGATTTATTTGGGGAATAATCCTTTTAATTGTTGATACTACTTCCATTTTCATTTTCTCTGTACGGGATCCTATAAAAGGTAGCTGAAAATACAAACTTAACCTCGGCACAGTGAGAATTCTCGGCTTTACAGTAAACTTTCTATTCAAAAATTTCCGAAACTCACTAGCAAAAGTATTCTTCGGATAATTATTCGAACAAAAATTATTTGGCAAATAATTCATCTCTAATAATAACTTGTGGGACGAAGAAATTTCAAAGGCTCTGTGATTAACGTTACTATCACTGAAATTTTGTATTTTTAAAAGATATTACTAAAAAAGTTCGTTTTCAATCCCATGAAAGTTGCTTTTCGAAACACTTTAAATAAAATTTGTTCTGGTCGTAAATTTGTTTCCAGATCTTATAACTTTTACATCTAAAAATGATAATTCATAATTGACTTCCAGCTCAGATGTAAATTTGATATTCCTATGACATTGATTAAAATACTGAAAAAATTGCTCGGAATCTCGGCTGATTTTGAAAAGGATAAACGTATCGTCCAGATATCTTCGGTAAAACACTGGCTTAAAATTATCTGTACACGATTTCAAAAACTTTTCTTCAAAATTGTTCATGAAAATATTAGCCACGATGGGGGATAAAGCAGATCCCATTGCCAAACCATCAACTTGTTTAAAAATTTTTTTATTAAACTTGAAAAATGAGTCCTTAAGAGTTAACTCGAACAATTTTTTCATACTAGTTTTTGAATAAACCTTTATGGATCATTGAAGGTTCTGTAAATATTTTATTCATTTAGACTTCATTATGTGTATTAATAAAATGACCATTCGTATTTCGATTTTCGCCTTAGTTTTCATTTTAATGTTATTCTCTTCTTGTGTTTTACTTCTTGTGTAAATTGTGTTTTTAGAAGGACTGATTCTTGTTTGAAAATGGATTCTGTAGTCACGTTGTACTTCTATTATTGACGTCGTCTTAATGTAGGATTGCAGAATTCTGATTCTTTCTTCTTTGCTGTAGCGAACCATTATGAAAATTTGAGGTTATGAAATGAAGCAAAATTTCTTCAGTTTATATGCTAGCTGAGTGAATAGGATACCATATAATAAACTATAAAAGTGTTATTCTTACAAATAAAACAAGTTTCAATTTTCTAGCGTTCATAGTTTTCTTTTTATTAGCAAATTTAAAGGGTCGGTTACTTTTGGGCCACCCTGTACTTGTGACCGCTGCGAACGCTCTTACATTGGTAGCACTGGGCTCCAATTGTTTGTAAGGTGTGCACAACACAGGGCAGTCTCCTTTCACACCGGCTGTAACCTGACCAAACCATCCAACTCATCTATAAGTGAACACTGTTTGAAGAAATACAATATTTTTAAAATACAAATTTTAAAATTTTGGATTCAACATCAAATTTATCCGATCTCCGCATTTTAGAGTCGATACACATTTGAAAAAACCGTCCGTCAATGTATGAATGTGATACGGCGATGAAACGTTCCATTGTTTGTTAACATTTGTGTAATTTTTTGTTTTATCATGTCTTTTCAATTTGATTATCTTACATCCTGTTTATTCAGAAGATTTATAATAACAATGTTTTAATACTTCAATTTATTGATTTATTGTATTTCAGAACACTGAAGATGGATTTTTTATAATCCGAAACGTTTCTTTTCTATCATGATATTCTTAGCATCGTTGGTTTTCCTTTTTCAACTGTGCGTCACTAGGATTATGTTTTCTTAGTTACCTGTATTTATATACGTCAAAGTCAGATTAATGCAACGAAGGAAACGCATTTTTTTCGTGATTTTTTCTCAATCATTTGTTTCGACAGTTGACATGGGTATTACGATGCCCACGTATGAATATCAACTAAGGATTCTTAATGTTAAGATATTTTAAAAAACCTATGTAATACATTTTATGGATCAACTTTATTGGAAATAAGCTGTTTTTCTTTTTCTTTTCTTTTTTTCAGCTGATATCGGACCGAGAGCTCTGTCAATATCAGGGGCCTTACTGTAGGACAAACTTCCACAGAGTATCAATATCCTCCAAACAATCAAGAAATTCAAGACCAAATTAACACGTCATTTTGAGTCTACAAGAAAGAAAGAAAAAAACAGTTTGTTTCCAAAAAAGTTCATATATAAAATGTTGGACATAGGTTTTTAAATACCTTAACATTAAAACATCCTTACTTGATACCCACACATGGGTATGGTAATACCCATGTCACATGTTGAAACGAAAAAATGATTGAGAGAAAAGCACAAAAAAAGGCGTTCCCTTCGTTGCGTTAATCTGATTTTGACAATGCACATAAATATAGGTAACTTAGAAAAAATAATCCTAGTGAGGCATAGTTGAAAACACTCACCCACTTACATTAAAGTATGAGCAAACGAACATAAGAGCTAGTGTTATAAGGGATTGATGTCAAAAGTGAAAGATTTAAATTATTTTGCTTCTGAGACTTTGAGGTGGACATTCGGGACTCGGGTGAATTTTTCATCGTTACGTATCGACTAGTATGCCAAAACAATGAGCTCGGAGAGACTAAAATATCTTACCATAACACAAATGAATGATATTTACTACCTACGCTAATAATACTGGCACAAAAGAGTTCAGAGGAACCCATGACATGAGATGGATTGTTGTACAGTGCTAACCATGACATTTGCAACACACCTGGAACAGTACGAAAAGTAAACTACCTAAAATAGTGTTGTCACAATATACTTACGAGCGTAAGAAACAAAAAAATTGTATGAGAGGAATAAGAGAATAAAACAATGATGTTCCGGAAAGTTTTTACATAGGATGAATTACGTCGCATTCTAAAATGTTTTAATTTGAGCAAAAGATGCATTCAAAAATCAAACATTAAGATACTTCATTGATATTCACGCATGGGGATCGTGATACCCATGTTAATTGTCGAAACAAATGATTGGGAGAAAAGCGCGAAAAAAATGCGTTCCCTTCGTTGCGTTGTTCTGATTTTACAATGCATTTAAATACAAGTGAATAAGAAAACATAATTAATGTGATGCATTGTTTAAAAACTCTCATTAGTGTACACTCATATTGAAATTTGAGCACACGAACATAGGAACTAGTGATGTGAGGGATTAATGTTGAAACTAAAATGGGTAGATTTAAATTATTTGCGTTCAAGACTATGAGGTCGACATTCGAGGCAATTTTTCATAGGTACGTATCAACTAGTATGCCAGATAACGAGCTCGAAGAGAATGAAACATTTTGCTTTAACACAAAAATTATGATATTTCTTACGCTAATAACACTGAATCAAAAGAGTTCATTGTAGTCAAAAACATGAGAAGGATCGTTGTACAATGCCAACAATAACATTTGCAGCATAGTTGGGACTTGACGAAAAGTCAAACTACCTAAAATAGTGTTGTCAAAATATACTCAAGAGTGTAAAAAACAACACATTGTCCCACAAGACTAACAAGAAAATTTTAGGACATGAATATATATTTATACATATGTATACAAGCTTCACATGTACATACACACATGTACTTAAATATTCGTCCACGCTCAATCATATTGCATACGTTTCTATCTTTTCTTCACAAAAATGTGGTGTATGCGGTACACTGTAATGAAAGATAGGATAATTAGCGATTTAAATTCGTAATTACTCATCCAGTATGTACTGCAGCTTACAATTATTGTGTAGACGGAAGATGACAAGCTATTTTAGTTTTGAATTCTCTTAATGTTTGAGGGATTTTGATGCTATGGGGAAGTTTGTTCCACAGCAAGGCGCCTGATATTAACCGAGCTTTCTGCTCAACGTCAGCTGAAGGCTTTTTTTAAGACATTGTGTCTCCTATTCGGCTTTAGGTTGGTGACTGTGAAGGGATGAAATTGCACTATTTCAGAACTGCTCTGAGGAAGATCACTCCTTTTGAATTCACCTTTGCATACCTCCTTGGCTGCAAAATTCTTTCATTTTTGTAACTCTTTTTGGAAATATTTAGGTATATCTCCCCATACTGGGCTACAACAGTCAATACGCGATAAAACAAAAGATTGAATGGCTAATAATTTAAATTTTTCGTCAAGCACACTTTTTACACGATGAAAGAACATTAAAGTTCCTTAAATTTTGTTGTAAGTTTTCTCAACGGGGGAATTGAAGGACATGTTACTGTCGAACCAAATACCTAATTTTTAATTCCGACATTCCCAACCGTATGAGTAAGATGTGGAATTTTTTTGATAGCGTCCATGGAACCAACTATAATGAAAAGCGTTTTACTCGCATTTATCTTGAAACCATTTTGGTCACACAATGTCTTGAGGCTGATCAATAGGGCTTCATTTTGTTTGCACGTGTGGTATTTCTGATATAGAGCTTGTCGTTGCAATTTGAGCATCATCTGCATACATAGAGATTCGCGTTTTAGAAGGCATTGGAGGGAAATCGTTAATGAAAATAGAAAACGATAGCGGACCAAGAATAGATCCTCGAAGAACACCAAAATTGTTCTGGATGAATGGGTGCAACTTGTTATCTAAGAGGACTACATGAGACCGATTCGATAAACAGCTTTCAAGCCAATGCGTATCAACTCCTAAGTTCAATAAGTTCAGAAGTCGATCATGTTCGACGTTGTCGAATGTTTTGGAAAGATCGAGTAGCAGCAAGAGTGTTACATTTTCTGATCGATGTCACTGCAAATTTTTTCAGTGATATTCAGCAGAGCGTCTTCAGGACTAGTGTTTCTCCTATAAGCATATTGATTTCGATTAAGTAAATTTGACTCCTCAAAGTGAGATGACAGTTGATTTATTATCACTTTCATCAATATTTTGGCAGGACAGGGAAAAGACTTATGAGCCTGTAATTTGACGCTGTATTTATGTCACCAGATTATGCAACGGTCTAATAATGGAGCGTTTCCATTGGTTAGGGAAATTATTAGTTGCTATTGATGTATTGGTTATCAAACGAATGAATGGTGCTGTGACTTGGAAACTGTCTTTGAAATATTGAAGGCGGATACCATCATGTCCGGCAGCCTTTGTATTTATCAATGAGTATAAGATACTTCATAACTCTGGTAAATCGACAGTACGTGGTCTCCACAGAGCACCATCTCTTGAAGGCGTAGTAGGACACGAATTTGCATTAGTTTTATGCTGCAGTACATACTGGAAAGTAGTCACAAATTTCTTTCGCTCATACTCTGCATTTCAATACATGTTACTTAATTAATTACACTACATTTTTGCCTTGAGCAAATGCAATGTATGCTAGTATGCACGTACAAATATGTACATATCTGGGGTGTTTTACTGTGATGTCAAATTTCAGCTTTTGTAGGAAAAACTCAAAATAAATCGTTTTTCACTAATGATAAAATTCCAAAATCCACTTGGTTTTCGGGTTATAAGGACTTGAAGAAACTTTAAAACTTAAAGTAGGATACTACGTGCGCGCCAATGTTAGCTCTAATCTTGATCGTTCCGACCCCACTAAAGCAGGTTTTTGTTATTTTTACAATAAAAACTGCAAGCATTTTACGGTTAGAAAAAATATGTGCAGTTTCAAGCTATTAAGCATTTACTAATGTTTTGTACAGTTTTCATTGGAAATTCTAAATTACGAAGGAATAAAGATTAAGTTAAACGGGCATTCAAGTTTTACTCCGGAAAGAGACCAGGTCACGTGGGAAGCAGTCACGTGGTAAACAGCCGTAACAAGCACAGGAACAGGGAACAGGACGAGCGGCAAGAACCATTAGCAGTTCAATAGCAGGTTCGATGTCCGGCCAGGGCTTCGTCCATCCTGCAAAGGCATGAAAACGCGAACTGTTAACGTACGTAATTTCCAGAGATCAACCAAAACACAATTGAATAAGTTTACCACCAAAGTTTTTAAGTTTTATAAGTTATAAGTTTAAGGCATTAACACCAAGGTAAGTTTATGAGGTTTCAACACCAAGGTATGTTTATGAGGTTTCAACACCAAGTAAGTTTATGAGGTTTTAACACCAAGTAAGTTTATGAGGTTTCAACACCAAGGTATGTTTATGAGGTTTCAACACCAAGGTAAGTTTATGAGGTTTTAACACCAAGTAAGTTTATGAGGCTTTAACACCAAGGTATGTTTATGAGGTTTCAACACCAAGGTAAGTTTATGAGGTTGTAACACCAAGGTAAGTTTATGAGGTTGTAACACCAAGGTAAGTTTATGAGGTTTTAACACCAAGGTATGTTTATGAGGTTTCAACACCAAGGTAAGTTTATGAGGTTTCAACACCAAGTAAGTTTATGAGGTTGTAACACCAAGGTAAGTTTATGAGGTTGTAACACCAAGGTAAGTTTATTAGGTTTTAACACCAAGGTAAGTTTATGAGGATTTAACACCAAGGTAAGTTTATGAGGTTTTAACACCAAGGTAAGTTTATGAGGATTTAACACCAAGGTAAGTTTATGAGGTTTTAACACCAAGGTGAGTTTATGAGGATTTAACACCAAGGTAAGTTTATGAGGTTTTAACACCAAATAAAGTTTATAGTTTTAGTTTATCAAGCGGATGTTTAATTAATCATGGGAAGCAGTCACTAAAGGTTCACACCGTCCCCGAACAGCCCATTTGACACGATGCACTACACCAACCTCCGAGCGACGTCTGAGTGTTGCCGTCCGCTCTATGATCCCGGCTGCCGGTCCATCCGTCCTTCCAGCGGAGTTTATTTATACATTTTCATTGAAGATGAATTCACGGTCTTGAAGATGGTAGCGGAATTAACACTTTCGTCGATTGCGCTCCACCAGGCACGCGTAGACAGTTGAGATCCAGCTGAAATTCGGTCGAGACGGAGGGGCAACTTTGCCGTTCGAAATATACCCGGCACATGCGGCTACAACCAAGGTCCAGCGGTCCAGCGAAGCGTCAATCAGTGAATTGAGAGTAGTGTCGATTCAGGGATAGGCAGATATGATGGTTTCTCTGCGGGATCTGATGAAGAACTGTGGAAACAGGAGGAGCTTCCACAGAAGTTAGTAGCAAAAGGGAGAGTTGGTATTAGTACGGTACAACTGTGCTAATCAGAGGAGCGGAGTGAAAGGAGTGACTGTATTTACGAAATTTTAGCTGAATACTTTTTCCCAAATTGTTTCATTTTAATTCCTTCCAATTACGGTTAATTTAATTAATTTATTGAATTCAATTTTATAAGTTGATGAAGCTACCGCTTCAACCGTTTTTCTTTAAATCTACCTTAATTCTAGCACTTAAGGCTATATATAATGCAGGTATTCTGCACATGTTTCTACGTTTTATTAATTTAATGAAATAACCACTAATGTTTATCATTGATTTTTTGGTGTTATTTCCTAACGAACATTCAAATTGCAGATATTTTTCGTAAGTGTGAAATGCTCACAGGTTTTATTGCAAAAAAATTACAAAAAACTGCTTTAGTGCGGTCAGAACTATCAAGACAAGCGTTAATTTTGGTGCTCACTTGGTATCCTACTTGAAGTTTTAACGTTTCTTTAAACCCTTATAGCTCAAAAACTAAGGAGTTTTTAAGTTTTTTATCATTCCTGGAAATATCGATTTATTTCAAGTTTTTCTACCTACGATTTAAATTTGTCGGCACAAAAAAAAAACACCCAATATATGTACGCATAGCCGTTACTGCAAAACTGGTAATCTAATAACTTGTATTTATACCATCAATACCTTTTTTATGCATTTATAACAGCAACATCATAAACTGGCTGTGTGATTTGAACCATTTTCTTCAAGTTGGTTAACTTAGGTGTATTTTGCCATGTTTTGCACAAAAGATATTTTTTTCATTTCGACCATTTCGACCTTATAGTTTTGATCTGCTTCTAAATTGTCTATAAACACTTTTAACATTATTCCTTGACGTCACAAAAGCCAAGGCTCGTATGTCAATGTACGTAGAGACTCAATAGCGTTTCACCCCACTTGGTTCATATTTATATTTCTTCTGTTACATTTATCACTAAACATTATCAAGCCTAAAATGTTTTCCAATATAGGATTCTTTTATGTATTCTCTCAGTCTTTTGTACAAGCATTGACATGGACTATGATGGAACCAATTTTTGTTTATCAATTAATGACCTTTGTATCAAGACATTTTAAGAAGCAATTCGATGTGCATCTAGGAATGTTGTTTAGGTATTGCATAATATGTGGACAAGAACACGCGTTGGTGCATGAAGCATGACAGATACACCGGTCACTTCGATTAGAGTTTAGTTTAAGCCTCCCCTAACTGCAATAAGAAAGAAAAGAAAAAAAATAGTTATTTTCCAATAAAGAGGATACAAATAGCTCATCATTGGTTTTTAAAATATCTTAAAGGATCCTTACATGATACACACACATCAGTATCAAAATACCCATGTCACTAGTCAAAACAAATGATTGAGGGCAATGTATTCCTAATCTTGTTGAATCTAAATTGATAATACATTTGACTACATTTAGAAAAGAAAACACAATTTCAGTGGCGATGCATTGTTGAAAACACTCTTCTTACAGCACACTTACATTAAAATGCGAACTCAGGGTCGTGCGATATAAAGAATTTTTTTAAGTAAAATGGGTGGATTATAATGCATAATGCTGCGTCAAAGTCAAAGAGGTTGACATTCAGAACTTTATTTTCAATCGTACGTCTCAATTAGTATTCCAATCAAGGGACTCGGATAAAATGCTTTTATCGCGCCACGAATTATGATATTTCCATGCAAATAATAGTGGCACAAACGAGTCTACCTGAGTCAGAAACATGAAAACGATTGTACTGCAACGGCTAGAAAGACATGTACAACATAATTATAGTAATACGTGAAATTATCTACCTAGAGAGGGTTGTCATAATATACTCAGGAGCATAAAAAATTACATAATTTACACCACACAAGGCTAACAAGAATATTTCAGAACGTGAATAACAGAAGAATAAATTAATGTCCTATAAGAAAAATTCGAATGAGTTACATTATTTTCGATATATAATGCAAATGTTTTTAATTGTTAAACATACATAGGGGCCATGACGGTCCAGTTTAATGCTTGTACAAAAACGGAGAGAAGAACATGAAAATGTATCTATGGCTCGTTAATTAAAGGTTAATAGTGTTTGTTAATTCATGATGTTGTATATTAAAGTATGCTTCGTTATAATATGGCACTGTTTTTGTGAGTAGAGCTCCGGAAGCTATTGTTACGCGCCTCTTCTGGAGGCTGTTGTTGTGCGCCTCTTCCGGAGGATATTGTTACGCGCCTCTTAATTGCCTGAGTTCCCGCCACGTCATGTTAGAGGGACAGTCTGTAACCGAAAGCCGCCGAGTACACTTATACGTGCTTACCAGAGTTTCCTTACTCCTGCCTTCGTAGTCTAAAGCTACTGAAACTCTAGTTTGCAGCTACAGCTAAATAAACCTCTAGTTGTGTAGGAAAGAAACTACACAACACATGAAAACAATAAGATAACGAGCCATTGTGGGTGAAAACACTTATGACAGCTTACAAGTACATTGACATTTAAGCGTTGGATTTCTTGACATCAGGGAATAATATAAATTGCTTGTAGCGGTAGATATTCAAAAACGTTATTTCGAGCGGGCATGAAAAAATGAAAAAAATGAGTTGTGTGCCTAGAAGAGCGCGTTTTAACTCATACAACAAATTTATCATTTGAATGCTTGACAATAACGTAGGGAGAAAATTGGAAAAATTCTGTCTTTCTATAGCTTTGTTTGAACTGTGTACCCGCTCTACTCTACCATGAATGATGTGGATGATAATCGAATAATAACTACATGCAGAATTTGTTTGGAATAGACCGTGCGAGTGCATGTTTCCTGGACGATTGATATTCGATGACCTAGTCTATGTAATTGTGAACTATACGAGTACATACATACGTGTACGGCTGGTTCGCTCATCTCTGAGAGCTTCCTGGACTCGATGTGTTCATTCCAGACCTTGCAGCCGTGCAGCTTGTTTCCAGTCTCTTTCCTCCCGCAGTCAATACTGTGCGTCTCGCGGTGAGCTGCGCTGTGAGTTGCGAGTACCCATACGCATAATGTATTTATCCACGTTGAGCTAGAAGAAGGTCAAAAGTTTACGAGTACAGTGCTTGTGTAATGAATGGCAGTTAATACTCAAGCCATTGAAATTCTACCCTGGAATTATTGTACGCGGGATATCAGTGAGAGCGTAAAATCAGACTCGTACATCGTGCGTGAGTTAATCAACGCTTTAAACTATACTGATGAAACCGTTCCTGTAAAATTATCAAACTCGTAGAAATTTACGTGCGAGAAAACCGTTTTGTTCTGTGCGAATCGTGGATTCCAGGAAAATAATATTTTTAAGCAGTGATGGCAATTGACAAGTTAACCAAGCCGGCACCGAAATACAATTTCCTATGTAAAAAAATTTGCCAATCGAGTTGCCAGCCAAGAGTAAATTGTTTTTGATTTAATAGAATCAATAAATGTGAATAGAATCAACAGAAATGAGATCGTGGACCTGGTTTACGGTCGAAAATCTGTCCCTGATTGACTGCGTAGAAAATCATTTTCTAAATTTCGTCGACGTGTAAAATTACCCATTTCCATATTTTCCTCAAAGAGTTCAGGCTGAAAGCTTTCAAGTCATTCATATGCAATTATGCATTTCTGAACGTTTTCGTTATTCCTGTACGATTGCGCTATTCCTTCACGTACCTGTATTATTCGTGCGCAATTAGGTTATTCATTTGAATATGATTGTGTGTCATTCCTTCAAGTTATATGTCATTCTTGCGTGATCGAGTGGTATTGCCCAACGAATGTATGTTATTCTCTAACGATTGAACCATTCGTGAGTGATTTTTCGTGCTATTTTTTCGCGACTGGTATTTCTATGAGATATATTGCTATAAAATTATAACACGCATCAACCATAAATGTTGTAAATTTATGCCTTATTCAGGTACGTACTTAATTTGAGGGTATCTTTGGGGATCGGTCGAGTATGCAGTGCGTAATACTGGAAGTTTTTGTATCCGTTTGTGCTGTTTACAGCACGCATTGTGAGACGCGCATTCCTGCCTTGCCCTCAAGCTCTTCCAATAAAAGAATTATTTCCAATGAAGATGATCAAAAAACATTATTGATTTTTCAAAAGTTTAAACATAAATATAAATAGTTGATATTATCAAGATGGGTGGCATAATACCCACGTTAATAGCCAAAACAAACGATTGAAATAAAAGCATGGAAAAATGCATTCCCTTTGTTGCGTAATCTATATTAGATTTGAACTCTTTACAATATTTGTTGTAAAGTTGTTACTGGTGAATAACTTTTGAAACAATGCTGAAGACATTTCTTCTAGACACTCCGATCATAGTGTGTTGCAACACTAGCTGTTATATTGGCGAACACGACTTCATCCAGAATAGCCTAAAGACTTTCTAGTAAAAGATGCAAAAAGATGTGGTAAAATGTAAAAAAGATATAATATAAGTTCGCCTGAAAAGATTTAGCATAATTTTATCTAATAATGGGGCATACTAATATGGAGATGTCACCGAGAAGAATTTAGTTACCAGTGTCTATTTTTTCTGCCTTTCAAAAAATTAATTGATACAGAAAACAGGCGAAGTGAACAACCACTCTGATTGTTCAGAATGTAGTGTTTTGAATAGGTCTGAGTACATGAATAATGAACAATCAGCGACTGGTAGCAAAAATGACGTCGCACGTACAAGCCAAAAAGCTTGGACAAAGACCGAGATGCGGATTGATGATCCACGTGTGAGAAGCGCTAGCTAAAGTGGTACTTCAAAATAAGCTGCGGAAATTTACGCCTGACAGAATTAATTCAGAAGTTCGAGTAGGCCAACATAGTCAAAAACCCTACCTGAAGACCTTGAACTTCGCAGTTACTCGCTTATTTCATCACAAATATAGCACTTAACTGCATGGCTTTCTTGGTTATCCTTGATAGCCAAACTGTGCGTTGGTTTAAATAGAGCAATTAATTCAATTGAACATTTTTCTTCGTATGTTATTCAGCGCTGCAGCATGCAGAAGCAATACTGCAACCCTCTCAAATGTGCACATTTTTTGTATTATCTCCTGAACTCACAAGTGAGCACAAATTGTCAATTTTATGAATTTCTCATGGAGTAAAATCGGCCCGTGCCTTAATATCTCTTTGTATTAACTCTTTTCTATACCCTGAAAATTCTTCCCAGCGTTATTGTCGAACACTTGGAACCTATTACTTGTCATGAAGCTCTATTATGAACTGTAGAATTAAACAATTTAAACAGCTGATTAAATAGAAACGGTAATTTGTACTATTTACGACTTATAATTGTTCTTTCTGACATTTGTAACAATTAGACCGTATCAACGAAACTCCAAAGCCAGCTATTGCTTCTTTAGTGTTTGCCAACACACACCTGCCCAATTCTATTGACCCTTACCACGGACCCTTACTGCTCTATTAACTTCTCAGGCCTCACTCAGCACACTAATTATTCATTGTGCAATTCCTTTTTGCCTATTTCATCTTTTGTCGTCAATTTTCACCTGGATTTTGACAGCGTCCTTTACTCGCGTGCACGATTTCAATGGTGCCTTCCATCTACAGGGTGCGTCAGTGAAACGTAAAATTTTTAAGGTTATTTAAACAATGAAAAACAAAATATAAGAAAAATTTATTTAATTATAAATGATTAGCATAAACAGCCATTTGATGTACAATAACCGAAATGAATTATTTTTTTTAAATAATGTCCTCTAGGTGGCCTCCATTCTGACTCACACATTCATCAAGGCGACCGAGGAAATTGTTCATGACATTTCTGAACGTGTTTAGTAGAATCGCAGCAATCTCATCTCGAATTTGCAGTTTTAAGGCTGGAATGCTCCCGGGAGGATTTAACTGATCCACCTTCGTTTTAAGGAGCCCCACGGCCTGGGAACAAGCGATTCACAATGGGCATTAAAATTCCTCTCCTGTCCACGTCTCCATGTCTGCTAAACAGTTGGATGTAAGGAAATGAACGCCACCTCCTAACCCCACCTACCCCTACCACCCAACCACAACCCCTCAACTACTTTTTCCATTTCACTGACGCACACGGTAGTTTCAATCAAACATTTCTCCCTTAATCCATTCATAGCCCTTCTAGAAAACTTTCATCATACATATGCCTGGAAAATCATACGTTTTTATACTTTTCTGCAGCATATTCTTCATTCCTCATGTTTTCAAGTTGAAAAATTGCAATGTGCCAAACAATTACACTAAAGATTGAAATTTTAGCGTGGCGGATTTCCTAAAAGGTGACGGCATTTTCTTCATCAGACTATGACATCTTTTTTATTAGGCAGGGAATGTAACGATGCACTCCAAAAAGAGGATGTCTCTTGATCCACTTTTCTGGTAGTTATCACGTAAAACGGTACTGTAACCTGCCTCAAAATATGATGAAATAAAATAGAAAGAAACGTTGAACACGAATCACATTTTACAATTGCCCTTGAAATCAAAATTTTGAACCAATCAAGAGAAAAAACAGGTTGTAAAATCACTTGGCTTGATTAAATCAATAAATAATGTACTGGGTTCCTGACTCTGATAGGACAGGATGAGCGTTTGAAACTCTTAAAGGGAATAATTCATTGTTACAAATTGTCATTCATTATACAATACTCGATCTTGGGAACACACGAGTTGGGCAATTTTGACAAGCTGATTTCAATTCATATTGGTTGGTTCATTACCACATCTAATCAAGTCTGTTTATAAATTGAGAATAATTGAAGTTGACAATTGCATTCACTACACGCACTGTACTTACAGGGTACGTTAGGGTAGCAGAATGAATAAAATCAATACCTATTGTTTCTGGTACGTTTGAACATGTCTTCCAAATTTTCGATAAAATTCATCTCTCAGCCGTACCTGAAAAAAAAACAAAGAAATAGCTTGAGAATGATAGACTAGATTACTACTCCACGTTCAATGCAAACACAGATACCCATGTACATGTACAGCGACGAAATTATTCGTACACACCCTCGTCTTTCAAAACTTTCTAAAATTACTCAAAAACTATTGTTGCCACAGGCATAAGATTTTCACAGGGTGTGAAGCACATATTAGTGACAACAATACGAGGTTTCTAGAACACAATATTACTTTTAGAAGATTTAACAAGCTGAACATCAGAAACACGAAAAGACAAAATTGTTCATACAGTGAATATTATTGCACTTTATTGAGGTGAACCTACAATTTGAGTATACTTTTAATAATCGATAGCGTGACCTTTCATCTTCATAACATTTAAAAGCTTTTTATTATAGTTTTTGACAGGCTTTTCCGTAGTTTTAGATGAAATGTTGTTCCATTCTTCAATGGCGATGCGTTTCAATTCCTGAAGATTCTTTGGAGCTCTTTTGTTGAAGTATGACTTTTAATTCCTGCCACAAATTTTCAATGGGATTGAGATCGAGGCTCATCGAAGGCCATGGCAGCAAATTTCTCTAATTTCTTTGGAGCCAGCTAGTTGTAGACTTTGCCGCGTGCTTTGGGTCATTGTCTTGTTGAAATGCCCATAGCTGGGCGTTATCGCGATAAATTATCGCGATAAATTATCGCGATAACGATTTCGGGTTATCGGTTATCCGATAATTTTTTTTCCCGAGTTATCGATTTATCGGTATCGCCGATACTTTTGGCTCCAAA
>JACJUY010010680.1:17282-28216 GCA_014220935.1 Platorchestia sp. MABIK
AAAAACATTTCAATTTGTTTTTTATTTAAAATACCAATATCGTTATCGCTAGTATCGGAATTTTGGATTTATCGATTTATCGGTTATCGATTATCGGCGATAAATTTTTCGCCAATTATCGATTATCGGTTATAGCCGATAAGGTTTTCGTTAACGATTTATCGGTTATCGCGATAACGTTTTTTCGTTATCGTGCCCACCACTGGAAATGCCCACCGCCTTCCAAGTCCCGAACTATTAGCTGATACCTTCTGGTTTTTCGTCCAAAATAAAATATAGTCATCAGAGTTCATCTTCCCATCGATTGGAACTAATTTTCCAGTACCCGATGCAGCAGAACAACCCCAAAACATCAGTGATCCACCTCCGTGTTTAACTGTTGGCACAGTGTTCTTCGGCAGGAAAGTTTCACCATTCTCACGCCAAGCTTTTTTCACGTCATTGTGCAAAAAAAAGCTCGATTTTGGTTTCGTCACTCCATAATACTCTCCCAAAAGCCACTGTCCTTATCCAAGTGTGACTTTGCAAAGTTCAATCGAGCAGCAACATGGTATGGTTTGTGGAGTGGAGTCCTTCGAGGTCGGCGTCCGTGTAGACCTTCCATGTTCAGACAGCGATGGATTGTGCGATTGCTCACGCGAGTTGTCTGAGCGTTCAATCTCTCAGCAATGTCGTCTAGCTTCACTCATGGAATAGCGTTGACCTCACGACACAATTTTCGAGAAGTTCTCATCGAGAGTTGTTGTTTGCAACCACGCCCAGGCAACGTTTCTACAGTACCAAACTTAGCAAACTTTTTTAAAACAGATTTTACTGTAGATCTTTGGATGCTCAAACGTTTAGGTATGTCGCCATAACCATTTCCAGCTTTGTGGCAGTCAATAATTTTCTGCCAGAGGTCCAAACCGAGTTCCTTAGTTTTTCCTATCAAGGAGCTAGTGTATGAATGACAAAGCTCTACTCCTCTAGCTGGCTCCCCGTTAACTCTGGCACAATTTTCTAGAATGATCTCACATCTATAGTGTTCCAGAACATTTTAGAATAATTTTTTTTTAATAAAACAAGTATAACGGTAAGTAATTCTCACTGAAATGTAACGTTCTCAATTGTATGAATAATTTTGCCTTTTCGTGTTTCTGAAGTTCAGCTTGTGAAATCTTTCAAAAATAATACTTTTTTCTAGAAACTTCGTATTATTGTCACTACTATGTGCTTAAAGCACTGTAAAATCTTATGCCTGTAGCAACAATAGTTTTTGAGTAATTCTATAAAGTTTTGAAAGACGAGGGGTGTACGAATAATTTCGTCTCTAACTGTATAGAGTGGTTACTCTTTTTCCGCTCGGTGCCACAGCTAACACATTCTAATTACCAAAAAAGGCATCCATTGTACTTTCAGCCTAAATAAAACTCCATACGAACACAAATAGGAGGGAGGGCTTGGAGAAGCTACTCAATTCGTGATCCCTGTGGGCCACTCTAAACGTATAACCAATGTAAATTAGGATGTTTTCAAAAACTGAACTACATGTCAGAGCTAGTCGGCTAGCCTAGCCGCGTTATGAGCCTGTGTAGCCAATTCTCATAGCAATGCTACAATTTATTTATGCTCATTCTAGTCATGCGTTAGTACTGACCTTTTTGAATGTCCCAAAGTTCTGTCCTAAGTCTAGCGTTAATAACAGTAGCCGATTACATTGAAGAATGTTTCAGGAGCTAGCTGTGCATGCTCGCATGCAGTTGGCAATAGTCGGACGCTTGAATTAATATTCCATTTCTTTTTTACTCACTCTAACCTCGTATCGGCAAGGCACAAATAAATTTAGCACTCAAAACGGCCTTACTGAAAGCAAATGGCCTTACTGAAACGATGGTTTATCGAAAATTGCGTTGTAATTCCTCTTCTCACACACTAATCACAGGTTGGCACGGATTCACAAATCTAGTGCTCAAAACTAAAAATCAGAAAGATCAAGAGTGTTTCACAGTTTCATGTCACAAAACGAAATCGGCCTTCGTCGATCGTTTCAACGGCAGAAGTTGTAACTGTTCCGAAAGTGTCACCAGGTAATAAAACTGAGGTTCCTCACTTCGATTGGAAACTGGCATTACTGTTGTGAACAGTAATGACTAAGAAAATATAAGCGAGGAATAAGGCTTTGAAACTTAACATTTTGTACTAAAGGCTTTACTGTTAAAATTGAACGTTTCGACTCGTTGAGTCATTCTCAACAAAAGTGCTCTGGAACAAATGAAATATATACATATTGTAAATATAAAAAAAATAAACGTAAGAGGAAAAACTAAATAAAACTAAATCAAAACCCTAGACTATTTGCAATGGAAAAGTAGATTGGGAGTCATTTAAAAAAGGCTTTCGTTGTAAAATATGATTCCTTCAGCACTCTGTATTGAACTCTTTTTTTGTTTTTGACAACAAATTTTATCAACAGTTAGACGGGTTAGGTTTGGGGCTACCACTTGGCCCTACTTTTGCCAATATTTTTATGTGCTTTCAAGAGCAACAATCGCTTAGAGATTGTCCTCCTGAGTTCAAACCTTTTTTATACATGCGATATGTAGATGATACCTTTTTATTGTTTCATGATCGGTCCCATTGCTCTCTTTTCCTCGACTATTTGAATTCTAAACACCCAAATATTACCTTTACCCTAGAAACTGAACAGAACGGTAGCATTTCTTTTCTTGATTCTTTAATTACAAAAGAGAGTAATCATTTTTGTAGTTCAGTTTTTCGTAAATGCAGTTTCACCGGTCTTGGTACCATTTTTTTTAGTTTTTGTACCTTTCGATTTAAAGTTAACAGTATTAAAACGCTATTGTCAAGGGCCTTTGCAGTTAGTTCTAACTTTAGCAATCTTCGTAAGGAGTTTACTTTTCTAAAAAGGTTTTTCCATTCCAATGGTTTTCCAATGCAACTTTTTGAGACTACTCTTACGAATTTTTTCAATCGAATGTACTACCAAACTCCTACTGTTGCTACGGTAGAAAAGAAAGATTTGTTTTGTGTCCTCCATTTTTTCGGTCAGCAATAAAAAAAAATAAAAAAAGAATTGTACGTACTTCTATCCAAATATTTCTCTCATGTTAACTTTCATTTTGTGCTTCTCAATAAATTTAGAATTGGTTCTTTTTTCAACTACAAAGATATACTACCGAAAGGTATGTTCTCTTCTGTAATTTTTCAACACAGTTGTGCACAGTGTGCGTCAGAGAATGTGGGTTCTACCACTAGAGCCTTGCATATTCGCGTTGCAGAGCATGCCGGCAGGAGCTATCGTACCAACCGTCCTCTTGCTGCTCCTTCTCACTCAGCCATACATATCCATGCTGAAAAATGTAATCTCCCAGCAAAATTAGAGGACTTTAACATTTTAGCCGCTGCTTCAAACCCCGTTGATCTACGCATTACAGAATCTCTTCATATTTCACAACGAAAGCCTTTTTTAAATGACTCCCAATCTGCTTTTCCATTGCAAATAGTCTAGGGTTTTGATTTAGTTTTATTTGTTTTTTCCTTTTACGTTTTTTTTCATATTTTCAATATGTATATATTTCATTTTTTCCAGAGCACTTTTGTTGAGAATGACTCAACGAGTCGAAACGTTCAATTTTAACAGTAAAGCTTTTAGTACAAAATGTTAAGTTTCAAAGCCTTTTCCTCGCTTTTATTTTCTTAGTCAAAATTTGTAAAATTATAAGCCGACATGTGCTTCCGAACAGTAATGAAATGTATACAATTATAATACTTCTTATCATAGTTTCCATTTTTCAAGAAGCACATAGATGATCTTACATGGAATAAGACTTATTCATCCGCCTCCCTTTCTCTAGTTACCGGCAAAAGCAAGATTACGAAGATGGCCGGACTGTGGACCAAGCTGATAATGACGGTGAAGGCGACCACTCTAGAGCCTGTGATGCTCATCGACGGCGCTTCCATCAACGCCATGATCATCCTCATGGAATGCGTGCAAATGTATAAGACCTGCACCAGCACCTTAGGCTTCTCCAACGAGGAAAGTCAAATTCCCCTACGAAACATATACTGTGATGCTAGGTAATGCGTAAAGGCGTAAACATTGGTGATCTCATAGATTCAACGTAGGTACTGTGGAAGCACATCAGTATTTGCACACATGAGATTCTAGGTTTATTCAAGGGACGGTCTAGGTGGAAGTTGGAAGAAATGCCGATTTTCTGTTTTGAAATGCATCTTATAGAAGATTTTATTGCGCTTCCATTGGTATCATTCGCCCGCGTCTGCTACGATCGGTGCGCCCCCCAGAGGGGGGAGAGCGAGGGGGGTGGCGTGACCTTGACGCAGGGCGACTCCTCCCATCCCTTTTTATTGGGGGGGTCAATTGGGCGTGTTTCTTTGCGGCAATGGCAATAGAGTTCATTCATGGGCTACTCAAATTGTTTTCATATTTAAACGAAACATTCTAACGCTGAGTAATAATTTTGGACGATTTAAGAATTCAGCTGTTCTGTGTACACACGCTTTTATTCATAGCTCGATGACAGCGGCAGCATCATAGCTACGGCTATGGCGAGCACACCAATCAAAAGCGCTTATAAAGATCTACAAGGCATAGGAGTTGATTTTAAGAAAAATGTATTTTAGTCAACAAAAGAAAAAAATGTTTAGAAAAATGGATATGTTGAACACCTACACTTATTGTCTTTTGATGTAGATCTTCTCCCAGAGTTACAAAGTTACAGCAATGGCAAATATGTCTTTCAAAAGAGCTTAAAATTCGCAACAAAGGACCAAGAGTTCATTGTAGAAAACACTTAGTTCAAAAGTTAGGAAGAAAAACAAAAAAAAATTTGAGAAAATTACATTTTTTGGAAACTTGCTAATTGGTTTCTTCAAATGTATCTTCTTCCACAATTTTAGGGTTAAGAGAATGGGACACATACCATTCGATAGGGTTTAGCAAGCTCTATCCATGAAGAATACAAATTTTTGGAACATTAATTATTTTTAAAATTACACATGAAAAAAAGAAAAACGAAGTCACACTTTTTTCGGAAAATTTCTAAAATTACATAAACAAGTTTTCAAAATTCCCTAATCCTTATGGTTATATCTATATATATATAAGCTATATAGAAACGAATTTCCAGGTCTGTAACTTCAAAATTGTTGAAGAAGATAGAATTTGAAAAAAAAACATTTTTTCGTATTTAAAATTAAAATCGGGGCAGATACAAAAAACACATCACAAATAAATAATTGTTGCAGCATTTCACACCTACTGTGAAAATTTCAGAGAAATCCATTCATAAATTACGGACTTTTTTGCTTGGCTAGACCGTCCCCTCAAGCTATTGATAGACCGACATATTAGAAACTCTGACGGTTTATATTTATCATTAGATAAACTAAAGTTATGCAAAATATATGATTCTTCAAGCACACGAATTATTGCACAACAAAACTAGGGGAGGTACGTGGTAAATGCACTGAACTGAATAATTACCCTAGTAAAATTTTTTTTCGAAGCCTTAAAATGATGGACCAGATTTTTACTCTTCAATCATTGTAAACCTAAATATCTCAGTGTCGTCAAATGATAAAATTAGGCTTTTGAAAATTCGCAGTAACATATTCGTCTATTCTTCAACGCATATTTTCTTAACTTAAAAAATTGTGTGTATTTCTTTATTTGATCTGATTCTTCATTATTAGCCAAAGATTTTCAATCGGGTCGCAGTTTGTCGATTCGCTTCACCCGTAGAGTACGCTGATTTTGTGTTAATCTATCCGTTCGCAGATTAAATTTGCTGAACATTTAAGGTCGTTGTCCTGTTGGAACATCCACTAGCATTGCTTCTTGAATAAACACTTTGCACTAAGATAAGATTCTTCTGTAAAATGCCACGGTACATGGCGCCATCCATTTTTCCTTCAATGAAATGAAGTGCACCAGTGCCAAACATGATGAAGCCCTCCATGATACGAGTAGCGTCTCCGTCCTTCAGAATTGGTAGGGATGGAATGTTAAGGTTCATAGGCTTTCCCCTCCGTCCTCCAAACATGACAAGCGGCATTACGCTCACCATATAATTTTGGCTTCATTAGATCACCTGATTTCATCTGATCTCATTCCCTTCGTCTGAATTAATTCGATTAAACAGTGAACAGTACGCAAGTAGAGCAATACTGTTTAAGTACAGGGTGACCCACATTAGACTGGTCGAAAGTAAACGCTTATAACGGAAAAAGTAGTAGATGTAGAGAGTGCAAACAAAAATCACATAAAAGACTGTATTCTCAAGCTTTATTTGGGATCATAGAAAGACGATGCAATTACACACACGTCCTTGCCTACAATAGATTGATTGAAAAATCGCTTCGACGACAAGATCATTTCGCACCGAACCGATTTTCCGTGGCCAGCTACGTCCCCTAAGCTACGTCACCTTTGAATTTTTTTCTTTGGGGATATCTTAAAGAGAAGGTATTTAAATTGAAATCGACCATTATTGAAGACACAAAGCAAGTGATCCATTAGGCAATCTCTTAAATTAACCAAGATGTTTTAGTTACAGTAATCGCTAATTTTGAAAAAAGGATTAATCTCTGTATTGACCAAGGCGGTGGCTGTTTTGAGCACTTGATATACAGACTGAATAAAACTTGAAAATATGCTCTTTTATTTGGATTTTGTTTTACCTTCCTACATCAATCACTTTATAGGTTATAAGCGTTTACTTTCGACCAGTTTTTGAGGGTCACCCTGTGTAAGCTTCTACGTGCCTGTACGTTACAAGTATGCAGTTGGAAATCTTCAATATGAACATATGAGTTATTCTATAATGCTTTCGTGTTTTTAACTTAAAGAATAAATACTTGGTTGAAATGTTGAAATAAAAACTCGAGATGAAGACTTCTCCATGTTGTCCGCAGGTGTGCAACAATCTGGGCAACCACTCGGAGTACAACATCCTCGTTCAGAAGGAGCTGAGCCTGTTCACAATCTACGACAACCTCATTCAATCCGTGGTCTCTTTTTTGTTCATCCTTTTCATGGGGGCTTGGAGCGACGTGTATGGCAGGAAGGTTAGTAATTTTCATAATCTGACTTACAATGTACAGTAGCTGCTCAACGTTCTAGATGCTAAATTTGAAATGCTCCCATTTTACGAAAAAGCTGTTGTTCCTGTTAGTGTTAGTTGGAATTCACTTTTGTGCGGTACTATACTTATTATAAAATTAATTGTTTTGCTCTTTATTTCATGAACAACTAAACTTCATTTTTTTATTATCATTCGTTCTTGGCACTAAAAACGTGTTTTTCCTAATACATTCTTCACTGACAGCTTTTTCCTCGCATTTAATTTCATTTTCATAACTTGCAAAGTTTCAGCTACAATTATTTTGCGCTTTTTATTTCTGCTGATCTTTTATTCTCTAACTTTTTTTTTCTTATACTTCTCGTATTTTATTGTCTTGTATCTTTCTAGTATGATATTCATACCATGCCATTACAATTTAAAACAATAACTGAAAGGAATCAACTAAGTTAATCACAATATTCTTCGTTTCATTGCCCTGCAGTTCCCTCTGCTTTTAATACTCGTCGTTAGAGCCGGTAACATAGCGGGCTACATTCTGGCTCTGGCCATCCCGTCGCTGCCGACAGAGTCCATCTACGGAGCATCGTTCCTTTTGGCTTTAGGAGGCGGTGTGAATGGTCTTATGTCCACGGCTTTCAGTTATGCGAGCGACATCACTTCAGATGAAAACAGGACTATCAAAATATCAACTTTTAGCTCACTGTGGTACCTTGGTGCGCCCATTGGAACCATTTTGACAGGCATTGTGCTCGAACACAGTACATACATTGGGGCTCTCTCCATCATGTTTGGGCTGAACGCCTTCGCCTTTTTTTACATACTTTTTATCATCAAAGAAAGTTGTGGACCTTTTGCAAAAATCGGTAACTGCCTGGAAGACTCAGGAAAGCCGCAATTAAAAAAAGAAAATGTAAGATTCGGTAGAATGGTGGCCGATTACATCAACTGGAAAAGGGTTACCGAATCCTTCCACACCCTCTTCAGACCGAGATCTGGGTACAAACGAGCTCTGCTTCTAACATCAGTTGTGTCAAACATGGGCAGACGGGTTTCCAAAGGTCAGTATACTACATGGAATAGTTGCCTGCAAAATAAAATTCATTAACTGTTTTACGAAAAAAACAACAACCGTAGCATCCCCTGGCATTCAAGATAGGATGCAAATTTTTCACGTTGGATGTTTACAATTATCCTCAAAAATTAATTAAACAATGAATTAACCCGTATTAAGCTATACAAACAATCCGTTCCATAAATATTTTCCGGAAATCTTAAGCGCTAATCCAAACACGCAGAAGTGTTAGATATGTTTTATATATATATTCCGGAAACTTAGTTTTACATAACATAATACGTAGCTTCAGTCAGCCTGTGGCAACGTCGCTAGTGATGCCCAAGCACGGGGATTCCGGAAGCCCAAAAGACGGTCTGTCCTCATGCAGAGCTAAGCAGTGATAGATTTCATGATCTGCTGTGCGTAAGAAATCGTGTCCAGTCGTGCTTGTCTATGCAACCGTGATCTATCTATTATACCCTCTGTTAATTAATACGTTTCCTTTCCCACTTCGCCCTCATTTGCCTAATTTAAATAGTGTATTGATAGAATTAGCTCAAGGCTCTAATAAAGTGATAGTACTAATGATAATTACTATGAGCTTTTAGTAAGTGCATTTGTGCTACTTACCTATTACCTACCTCCTATTTTGGTTACTGTTAAGGGCTGTAACCTTAGGTTGTAATTGATATCAACTGCGTTGTCAGCAGTTGAAACAAATTGAATTGAGATCAACTCAAAGGAACGAACTGATACAAATTAATACAGAGGGAAATGTAAATTGAGGTTATATCAACTGGTCTTCATTGCGTTATTGTCACACAAATTGTGACAACATGTGACAATGTGAGCGACAATGTGTTACGGTCACACAAATTAATTCATAACACAAATTACCAT
Source organism: Platorchestia sp. MABIK (assembly GCA_014220935.1). Taxonomy (NCBI): domain Eukaryota; kingdom Metazoa; phylum Arthropoda; class Malacostraca; order Amphipoda; family Talitridae; genus Platorchestia; species Platorchestia sp. MABIK. The sequence continues at coordinate 26,346 of JACJUY010010680.1, forward strand.
AATTAGCACATATTTAGATGATACCATTGATAAAAATTGATTCCATGTGACCCGAATTGATGCTAAACCACGCGAGACAGCTGTAAAAAACTTGAATGCGTGGGTAACAGAAGACGAAATTCATTTCTGGGCAGGCTGCTTCTTCTACATGTTCTCCCGCCTTTTATTAGGCTGGGACTCCAGCCTCTACAGCTACTGGACCACGTACAGGTTCCTTATCACTTCTGTGTGTGAGTCAATGTTTGATTAAAGAATAATTCAATCAGTGAGCGGGCCTCAAAGCTTCCATCTACATTTTTATATAAATTTCTGTAGCAGTTGCTATGCTCATCAAAGGTGCTCTACATCTAGGATTAGGAACACATGAACATAATGGTATTCCCTGGAGTGTTTTATCTCTTTTGTTTCTCTTTTTTTTAAATTTAAGTCTCTTCTTTTGAGAATGCCCTCCGAAGTGAAAGTTACAGACTGCTACTACTACTACTACTCATACTGCTACTTATAATTAGGTCAGACTATACTACTACTTATAATAAGATGAACAAGAACTCGTGTTTTCCGCAGTCTCTTTGCTCTTGGTGCCGCTGGTGTCGAAACTGTTCAATACTCACGATTACGCCCTCGTTGCCTGGGGGTCCGTGTCGTGCTGTCTGGAGCTAGTCCTATACGCCTTCGTGCTCAGTCCTGACCTGGTCCCCCTCATGTGGGTGTCTCCCGCCATTGGGTTCTTCGGAAACGCCCAAGTCGCTTTAAGGTCCATCCCCACCAAACTCGTCGACTCTGATGAGAAAGGTGAATGAGAGCAACCATGTTACAATACATTACAAGTATCTCAATACAATACATGCAGGATTCACTCAGGCGGCAGTATCTTTATGTGAGCTATAATTAAGTTTCGATCTGAAGAGCAACGAAACTGGCTCTCTTTTCGTTTGCACATGATTCTGAATGGTTCGCTGGTGTAGAACCATTTTTGAAGATTGCTTCAAATTGATATCTTTGGTCGCCTCTCTCTAGATTCAGGTTCTCTAGATTCAGGTGTATTTTCATTAATTTTTTATTCAACGTAGGATTACTTTCAAATTTCATCGTAATTTAGCTGCGTCTAGAAATACAATCTGGGTATGATATAGTGCTTTTTTATATTATTTTACTTCTTGTTGAAATTCTTGAGCGATTAGCAATTTTCTCATTATAAGTTATCTGTCATAACAGAAGTAACCCAATTTTCCCCTATAGGTAAGTTTGGTATTCTTATGAGCATTTCTGATTTATTATATCATTCATTGAACACGAATTTTCCCGTGAAATCTGCTTTCTGTCTCCTTTTCTTTAGGATACGACCAAACATAACGTTACATATTTCGGAATTTTTTGCCTTTGTTCCCTCTTAATCTATTTCAAACATTAAAAAAATTCTAATCCATGGAAGTTTCATCTACATTGACCTATGGAACCAAATACTACGGAAACTCAAGGTGATAAATTTGTTTGATTTGTAACGAAAAAAATTCATATTATTCAGGGTGTTTTTTTTTACTTTGAACAAACTTCGAATTTAGGTACAAAAACTTAAAATAAATCGATTTTCATGAATGACAAAATGTCCAAAACTCATTAGTTTTCGAGTTATAGTTACTTGAAGAATATTAGAACTTCAAGTAGGATTGCACGCGCGCACCATTTTTAGCGCTACCTTTGATAGTTAAAGCGGTTTTTGGGCCCCACTAATGTAGTTTTTTGTAATTTCACAATGAAATTTGCTTGTTCACGTTTTACAAAGAAGAATAAATTGTCCTAGATGAGTAATTATCAATTATTATCATGTAAGCTAACCATTAATCAGTAAGCATTGCAGGACACAGGTAAAA
>JACJUY010010681.1:0-20130 GCA_014220935.1 Platorchestia sp. MABIK
AACGTACAAGGATGGCAATTCCATAACTTTATAAACTGGAAAAGATACAATTTGGATTAAGGTGATACACTAAGCATTAGAATTGTAGCAAGGCAGGTAAAAACATTATACAGTACTTTCAAAAAAGTTACTGGAAACTTATGGCTTTCTAGTTTCGTCATTTAAAAAGCATTGATTCTTACGTTTTTGGATTTACTACTGGACATAACATAGTTTAGTGTTTGACTTGCAGTTTAGCTTTTGAGGCATATGCTTCTTGAACTTGATTGGTAAATCTTACGGCTTAAAGCCGGTACAGCGTTTAGTTCTATGTATTTTTGGATTACGCATTTCGGTAATAACACAGCGCTAACAGCGAATTTATTGTCTGGCTTTTTAAACGTGACAATTCATGTCAATAGTTCAAAACAGACAGCAATTAAATTATTATATCAGCTTGTGGACACAATAAAGTATGAGAGCTTGAACAAAGTCATCGACCAGAAAAAGAGTGCATTCTCTAAAGTTATTTGGAGATATAATTAAACTGCATGGAATTAAATAAAACAAAATTAAAATAGAAACAAAATGTACAATTTAATGGAAAGGAAAAACAGAAAACACCGAAATGAATTGGAATAGCTTCAGAAGAATTAGAGTAGATAATTTAAGGAATGAATGCAAGACGAGAAACATTGAAATTCATTAGAATGGAATGGATTTCGATAGTAAAAATAAGAATGAATTGAAATGTGTTGAATTGTAGGGATAGATTGCACTGTTTTAATTAGAATGGATAAGGATAGATTGAAATACACGGGAACAAAATACAATGGAAAATAGCAATAAAAGCTAATCCGGAACCCAACTCTTGGGCTGCTACCCAAGACACAATGAGGTCAAACACCAATCACGCACAGGCACCAGAGTAGGAGCACAAAGAAAGAAATTAATTGAACAGTCACACTCGCAGTCGTCACTCATCCCACACGAGCACTAACGCTTTTGTTTTGATACAAAAGTATTTATTTCTGAAATGTATGGTCCCATAAATTTTCAGATATCCAAAATGTTATTCATTAAATTTGTAATTTGTTCTTTCAGCTGATATAATCTCGTAAATACACAAGCAAATGCAGCTTTTGAAAACTCCTGATAAATTCTACATTTCTTCCTCGTAATTGCTGTCTAAAATTCTTGTTTTCCTTCAATTTGACACTTTCAAATTCTCGCTGAAATCGATGAAAAAATGGATTCATTCATTAATGACAAGTGAAATTTTATCCGTTACAAATTTCAATAATGACTCAACTAATTTCATTTTCAATAAATCAGTTTTTATGAACAACCAACTAAATTTCACTAACAACAATTCAAACAAATTTTGTTTGCGTGGAATTGTATTTAGCTTTTGATGCGTCTAGTTTCATTTCGGACAAATTATAAGCTTTCAATAACGAACTAAATTTTGTTTACAGCAAATCAAATTTCGTTTGGAACAAATTAGATTTCGTTTGTGATAATTCACATTTCATTTGAGGCAATTAAGCTTCGTTCGTGGCAAACAGAATTCGTTTTCCTGCATCTAGATTTCGTTTGTAACAAATACATTCCGTGTGCGTAAATAGACTTGTTAATGAAACAGTATTTTGTAAACCTGGTGATCACTTACTCTCGATGCAAAATCCGAGGTTATTTGCATATCAAGCATATCATGCCAATACTCAGAAGTAAAAATCCAAAAATAGTAACGGATTCTTTATTTGAATAAATTATCACCCTCGATTTATGAATGAAAAAAAAATAATAATTTGAATAAATAAAAGATTATTTATTTTTGCGGTTTTAAAAACGGCTTGTTAAAATTTAAATTCAATGGCCATTTTCGCGCAAGCGCATAAATACGTCACACAACTTTCTAGTTTTTCTGTTTTCAGCATGTTTAACACACACTAATCCACGTGTTGCACTGAGAACAACATGAATTTCTGGTTACTCGTCAAAACTCCGTGAAAAGGACGCGAAATCATCTATTGAATGAAGTAAAGTTTCTCATTATACTAATGCTCATGAGCTGTTCGGAAACGGTTTCTTTCAATGCCTGGAGTTACCATCTAGGCCATTGTTTCGTCGAATTCAAAGACAGTGTTTCATCTGCCTACATATCACATTCATGCTCATTCTCAGTCAGCGTACTCGTACTAACGACGTTGCCGTTCAACTTGTAATCATGGGCTCCGAAGTACATACATGGCCAGTCTGTCCGCCCGCAGAAGCTGTCATCCTACGTACATTGAATAAATAGCATTCCAATTCAAATTAAGTCCATACTCATCACTCGGTTTAACGTAACACTAACTAGGGGGTGTGAATGAGCTATCCTTTTTTCTCACCCATCTTTCACATACTACAAAAAAAATACTGCCTTAATGCGTTTTCAAAGCGTCGACGGCATTTAAACTCGTGTCACCTATAGGTTTGAACGGTAAACTTATTTACGGTGGAGAGTGTCAGCCGGTCAACGCGTTCCGCGTTAAATATTTTACAAGCAAATTTATAAAGAGTAAGCGATTAGGCGTCTCGTGCTTTACACTGGATTTAGTACAAAACTCGTGAAATATTGACTAGACAGAGTGTAGAGTATTTTGTCAAACTTAAATTGCTCAGTAAATTTAAATTCATATCAAATTTAATGAATCCAATTTAAACTTTGATTTTATAACAAATTTTGAATTCTCTAACAAGTTATCACCTTCGGGTATATCAGTAGTTCGGTCTATGTAAATCATATTTCAATCCATTTCACGTTCTGTACTTTTTTACAGTACGTGCTTCAACCATGCTTCATAAGAGAGCCAATTTCAGATAGAAATCTTGCTTGAGTTAACGAAAATTTGCGCCTAATTTATCTTTCAGTTACAAACATACTCGTATTTCAACAGAAAGCATACATCGAATGATTAAACATGCTTTCCCAGATAGAGTATAAATGGCACGGATTGTGTTATGTAACTTGACCACGCTGGAGAGCTAGATTGAAATGAAGAGATGAACCAGAACCCATTAAAACGTCTGTAAAGACACTCATCATGCGAAAAATGCTTCTAAAACGTGGACATCACTCCATTACCAAGACGAAAGAAATTATTGTAACTGTAAAAATGAACCAGATGGAGGCTAAAACAGGAATAAATCATCCACCAGCAAGTGATATCGCATGAATCAATGAATTACTCAAGGTCACAGTAGGAAAAAACGTAGTCATTTTGAGGTCCGTCATGCTTCTCCAGAAATTCGCTAGTCCAGTTATGAAATTTTGTTGCGATGGTGTTTTACTTTCTCTCCAGCAACTCACACTTAAAATACAGGTATGAGTTCTCTACTTTTTGAAACCCCATCACATTTTTCACATCAATGATGAGTTTCAAATGATCAGTTTTTCAACGCAAGCACAAAGCGTATGATTGAACTACCACTGACTCGTCTAAGTATTTTCCTAAAACAATCAAATCCTTCCGATTTCAATGTTCTTTAAAATAATTCTTAAACATTATACGGACACTCAAGATGTAACACATAATCGTAATCTATAAAAGAAGTGCTCAATTTAACAATAAACCTCTCCACAGATGATCAATAGGAATATGCAAATTGTTCGAGCTTCTGTGGAAAATCAATTTTCGGAACGTACTGTATTTCAGTGGCTCTTCAGCACACCAAATCTTTCACCGGCTGAAAAGAAACAAACAAGTCAATACTTCAGTCAAAAATCCATGTTATAGGCTCCTACCGATAACTATGCTCTGTTTGCGGCAAAACGCGGAGGATATACCAGGCATTCAACGACAGAAAATACAGACTCTATTTTTAAACCGTCCGCGTTTAAGAATCGTATTTTACTATGTGTTAGATAACGCGTATTAGATTTGTTAGGCTGTCCAGGTTCGGCGACAATTGTTAGATTTACTATTATTTTTGGTCCCTGTTCGGGCGTCAAGATGCTCGATCTTTCGGATGCTTTTGAGGGCTGACCTTGCTCACGGTTGCCGAAGTTTAGTTCGTTTTGATTAAGAGGCTGTATCTCAGCGGATGTAGGGCTGCCGCTCATTGGGCGCCTCTCATTTGACAACTCTCTAGGAGTGGAGACCCTTTTTTCTTGGTAGTCGGTATTCTTCTCGGGGAAGATAGTACTCGGTTAATTTCCAGATTCATTTGCAAGGAAACAAAGTTCGTTGCAGAGTATTTCAGTAACAGATAAGGAGGTTCCGAAATTCCAGAGAGCTGACCGTTTCTTTTAGTCGCTCTCTCGAATTTCGGACAAGCCGGATTCAAGAGGGTGTGGGGAGTATCTAGGATACTCGGATTAAATTCCGGCGAATATTATTTACAAAGCCGGTAGCGTGATACGAGAATATCCATCTGGCCACACTGGCGTAGGGCCTAACACAATGCTACTGTATTACTACTATTCGCAAACTCTGTGAATAGACATGAATTTTAGTTAGAGGTACAACTATGCTGCAGTCAGGGCCTCAGTTGGGAGTTTTTGCGCTATTCTTGTCAGCCTTCAGCGGAACGCTATTGTTTTCTCCGCCTTCCCACCTTATTCACTATCCTAATTTGTCAAGATATAAATATGACGATTAGGTTATTATTTGCGTGTAACCAATATTACTAAACTTCCGAAATTAATTTTGACCTTACAAACCTTCGTGTTAGATATTATGTTACTGTCGCCCCAATTCTATGCTATTTCATCTTTGGCTACGTTTTGTATAATTTGAGGATACTACCTGATGTATGAGACCTTTTGTAACAACGCTATCATCAATCTGTACTTTCCTTTGTTCTGGCTCATGGACTGAGTGCGTGAACTCTTCAAGAAATTACATAGGTTGAAGGCTGATCATCTCTGAGAGAATTTTCCTTTTGTTGTACTTTTAGCTTAGTATAGTTAAGTTTTTCTTTTTTTAGTAGGATCATTTTTGATTTTATCGTTACTTTATAATTATTTTTCTCACATTTCTAATTTTTATGATACATTGTGAATTACTCACTGTTCGTCCAGTTAATGGCTGATCATGCTGATGTATTTGATGATATTGACCAAGATTTTAATCATTAAAACACATTATATTCAAACCCAAATGACTCTAGGAATTGTAAACTTAAAAACACTACAAAATTCAATGAATCGATGAGCACAAGCCACAATGATTATTCGCTGCTGTGTTGGAACTGTAGATTAATCTATTTTAAAGTCGACGAAATGAAATGTACTATCGCTGAGCTTAATTGTAACATTGACGTTCTTAGCACCGAAAGCTGGCTAGATGACTCAACTAAAGACATGATTCAAATACAAAATTATTATAACCGCCACTCACTACGCAATAACAATAGGCGTGGCGGAGGCGTCAGTACGTAAATATCTAAACAAACAGATTTGAGAATCATAGCCACAATGAATCGTGATCATATAGAAACGCTACTCGTAGAACTGACGAAAAATGGTAAACGGATTATGCTTGGAACGGTGTGTAGGCCTCCGACAGCTTGTCCTGTACCTTACCTGTTTGAGCTCCATCGTATTATGTCGCAGTTTACCAAGTCTTTAAACAGTGACCTAATAATCTGCGGTGCCTTCAATTATGATCAGTTGAAACATGAAAGCTGGGAACGAATCCTAAATTTCATAAATGTCTTTCAGTCTAAATCGTGCTCGTCATAGCCGTGTGACGTTCGGACCTGACTCCCGTGCGGGAAACGCGGGTTCGAGTCTCGGGACTGGTGGCGATTTTCTCTGTTGGGTATAGGAGAAAAAATTCTAAGCACAATACCCCACTCTACCCAGGTGTCTGAAATGGGTACCGGTCTTTGACCGGGGGAAAGCGTCATGGAGTCCTGGTGTTAGTTATAAGGCATTTGAAAAACCAATGTGAAAGGTGATATGTATCATGCTTCAATTGGAAATAAAGCATCCGTAGATGCCGATGTTTGTTTCTCTTCCAATTACCACGAAACCTACATGTACAGTATATCATCAGAATCTGCTAAGCTGCTCGATCTCTTCATGGCAGATCCTACTGATTTTCTTACTGGAATAATTACTTTCGACTTATCGGATCATTTTTCGATTTTTTTTATCAGTAAAAATGTCTATGTCCCTTGCACCACTCCAAAGGCTGAAACTTACTCCTAAATATTATTATTATTAATCACATCGCTGCGCAAATGAATCAAATTTGGGAGCAACGAGCACCGTTCTAGAACTAGTGCCAACATTGGACATCTCTCAACAGAACAATGGTGCAACGAACATTGACGATGCAACACTAAACCTGACTGAAATTATTACGACCGCAAATAATCAATGTTGTCCGATCATCACTCGTATAATTACACCAAAAATAAACAAAAGCCTTGTACTACTAAAGAAATCGTTAAATAATGTAAATAAACTTCAAGCTTACATTGCTCTCCTCTACGAAGGGCGAAAATCTAGGGAAGTGCATAACAGATTCAGGTATATGTGACATATGAGATAAGGACATCGAGAAAAACTATTTTGCTCACAAATTCACTTCTAAAACTAATATTAAAAAATCTGGCACAGGCTAATGCTTGCTAAATACCGAATAATGCTGCCAAGAAAACGATTGAGTCTATTGTTCAAGATAATGTAAACTGTCATGGGAAGAAAGATTTAGCTAATCTTTTTAACAATTTCTTCGTAAGCATTGGAAAAAATAAAGCTGATAGTATTCCTATAGGTCAACCTACTGAACACTAGGAATATATGGACCATGTCCTAGAACACAACTTTTTTTTGTTTTTTCCTACCAACTCTTCCGATGTAACTGCCTGCATAAATAACCTGAAACATAATCAAGTTGATTGAAAACATTTTTAGCTTAAGTCCTTAAAGTTATAGCTGATATTACAGCCCCGTTCATATCCAATATTATTCTCAAACTGATCCGCTCATGCTAGGCACTTTCTCGAACTCCCTCAAAATTGCTAGAGTAACTCTTATTTTTAAAAGTGGTCAAAAACTTGAGTAAATAATTATAGACCTATCTCTGTTGAATAACAATTTCGTTTACGTTCTAAAAAATCAACAACACAGGTTGTAATAAATCATGCACGGTTCCGTTATTCCAATATATCAGGTTGTAACAGAAGTTATGTCCAATTTTTGAGCTATATGTTTAAGGCACAATTATTTCAATTTAACTTGCTAATGTTGTGTGCTTATCTATGGTAATTTATAAAATATTATTTCTTCTTTCAGATTGTGTGATAATTATCTTAATTAATAACTATTTTTATCCCTAATGTACACTCCAAGTAAAGAGCATATCAGGCATATTTTACTCTTTGAATTTCAAGAAGGCAATACGGCAAGCTCAGCAGCAAAAACACTCAAAGACACTTATGGAAATGATGTTGTGAATGAAAAGACCTGCAAAAGATGATTTTCACGTTTCAAAAAGAATGACTTTAGTCTGAAAGACGAACCGAGAGCAGGATGCTCAAAAAAAATTCAATTCTGAGCAATTGCGAGCAGCCATTGAAGGAAATCCACCCTGCACTACTAGAGAACTGAGAAAACCTTAAATGTAAGCCATATGACTATATATCGGGAAATGAAAAGACTTGGGTAAGTCTCAAAGGTTTGGAAATGTCTCTCACACGATTTGTCAGAAATCAACACGCAACAGCGCGTGACCTGTTGTGTTTCACTGCGTTTTCGTGAACTTCAGGCACCTTTTTTAGACCGAATCATAACTGGCGACGAGAAGTGGATCCTTTACAACAATGTTAAGCGCAAAAGACAGTGGCTAAGTCGTCGTTCAAAGCCAATTCCACAGCCGAGAAGTGGACTGCACCCTAAAAAAATTCTTTTGTGTATATGGTGAGACTTGCAGGGAATTGTCCATTGTGAACTAATGGGTAACAATCAAACAATAACATCTAAAGTTTACTGTCAGCAGCTAACTCGTTTAATTAACAGTAGCTTTACAGGAAAAACGGCCTTCTTTGATCAATCGAAAAGGAGTGATTCTGAATCATGACAATGCCAGACCCCACACTTCAAGAGCAACCAAAAATCTCATAGAAGAATTTGGCTGAGAAGTCATGCATCACCCACTATATTCTCCCGATCTAACTCCAACCGATTTCTATCTTTTCAGGAGCTTACAGAATCATTTAATGGGACAAAGGCTTACTTCAAGAAAAGAGGTCGAAATGAAACTAGTTTCTTTTTTGAGTTCAAACTGACTAAATTCTATGCAGAAGGAATTGAAATGCTAATGGCTAGATGGGAAGATGTAATTAATAAAAATGGTGACCATGTTGGAAACTAAATAAATATATTTTTGTCATGATTTCCTCTTTATTTCAAATTAAAAAAATTAACAGAACTTCTGTTACAACCTGATGATGAAGGAAACATGATTCCTCCGTATTTCTTAATTCGATTGTGAGGAGAATAACATATTACTCTCGAAACTCTATTGTTTTCGCATTAGAGAAGTTGTTCATGATTGGTTCAGATCATACCCAACAAATCGGAAGCAATACATTGTCATTGACGATGCACAATCAGAACTACAGACATAGAGTTCCACAAGGGTCTGTCTTTGGACCCCTCCAAATTTTAATCTTTATCAACGATATCGTTAAATCTACATCATATTTCAAATTCATAATTTTAGCCGATGACAGCACGCTTTCTACGGTCTTTCATGCTCAAAATCCCGCTCCAATTGCGGAGAGTGTGAATAACGAGCTCTAAAAGGTTTCACTGCGGCTTAAAGCTAATAAATTAAGCCCTAATATCGATAAAAAAAATATATATTATACTCTCAAACAAGAGAAATATATTTCTCCAACGCATTAAAATTGAAGAAGGTGAAATCGAAGAAACCAACTCATGTGAGGTCCTGGGCATTATAATATATAAACATTTGACCTTCAAAGAGCACATCGCTCATATTAATACCAATTTAGCCAAATCCGTTGGAATCTTCATAAAATCAAAAATGAATTGCCGGAAGAAGCTTTGCAAATACTTTACTAAACGCTTATTTCATCATACTCACAGTAAGGAGTAGAAGCATGGCACGGAACTGATAAAAATAAAACTAATCTACTCTCCACTTCACAAAAAAGATCAATTAGAGCGGCAAAGAAACTAGAATATAATGCTCACAGAAATGATTCATTCAAAAATTTTTAAATACCTAAACTTCTGGATCTTTAGAAACTCTCCATATGAAATTTCATGCATAGAAAATGAACCAATGATGGCGACAAAGACCTCAAACAATTTTAAACAGCACAAACTGGTCATCATGACCATTTAGCCCGAAATAGAAGTAACTTCATGCTTCCTTGTTCATGCTTCTTTACAGTTCAGTGTCTAATAATCTCCTACAAAGTTAAGTCTTACCACACGGCTGCAACTCGCTAGTGCACAATAGATGAGTGCTCCAACGTGTCTGTTCCACTACTAGTCTACTGAACTGAGTACTGATGCCGCCGAATGCCGATGGGCGATGGCTGATCTGGTGCTTATAAATTCCTTGGCAAAAAAAAAACAGTACAACTCTGTGACGCACAGCTCAGGGATGAAAAAAAAACTCTCTACTGAAATTATTTGAGATATCGATCAGCAGCAAATAAGATGTGCATTAACTATAGTTTTCAGAGAATCATATTTCGTGATTGCTCCAGCTGCAATCTGCGTAAATCGTCAGATAGTTCAATGAGCACTTCAACGCAACTTTTTTTGCTTCAAAATTCATTTTTATAATGAATTCTAAAAAAATTCGCCACCACCACTTCTAACGAATAAGGAATAAAATGGGGCATAAATGTTTGACTACAACATACAGTTGGTGTCAACTTCACGCAAGATTCGTAGAAATGTCCCAAACTTATGTTCGTTTCTCGATTCGTAAGCTGTTTGCAGCGACTGTGGTGTGACTGAATTCACTGCAATTGCACTCTGAAGACAATGCATTAGGTTAGAGAACTGTAAGAAATTAGGAAGGAAGGAACAAATCCGCACTCATGCTCTAATGGAACTCAATCCTGAACGCATACTCTACAGTCAAACAAAATATTTGTCATGTTAAGTCAGTTACGGGAGAGGTGAAGAGATCGTTAGATTGTGGTACGATTCATACTACAATCTAACACTGGAAAAATACGACAAATCTCAGAGTTTCAACTGAAACTGGCCCAAACTTTCCCTGAATATTGGACCACATAATTCCCACCACTGCCAAACTCGGCGCACTGGCACACCAATGTGCAAACCAAACTGTGTTAAAGGTAAGGAATTTTTCATTGAGCCCATAAATGTTAACTCAAGGTTCGGGCGTCTTCGCTGTACATGTATATCGCGCTTTCTTCATTGTAGCATTTTAAACGCAAAATCGTGTCCAAAAGCTACTTAATTTTCTACAGGTGCATCATGTAATATAATTAGCGAAAAAATCATTTGTAAGTCCTTCAGTGTTGAATACTATATCTGACTAAATTTGTGAGGTGTATTCGAATGTCACAACAAAAAAATTTCTGAAAACTTGCGATCAACTTAACGCGACGCAAAAACTGTTTTCATGCCTTGTCAGTCACTGGAGGACATAAGGATGGAAAACATTAGATAAGCTTTTAATGTTGGCTTGAAAAAGTTGATTAATGTTAATATCATATGTAATATTCACAACTAAGGAAATAGCAATCGCAACATTGTCAAGCGCTTCGTCATCTCTACAGAATAATTTGTTGACAAGAAGTTAAATCAGTTTAGCGCAGCTGAAACCTCATCCTGATGAGGAAGGAAAAAAAACTTGCCACTACCAAAAAATAACGTCGTGAAGTCGATGTGATTCCTAGAGTTGGGTGGCTGACGTTACGAATATGTTGGACTTACAGATTAGAGCATGAGTGCTCGCTCATACGTGTTTGCCGGACCGGAATGAAATGCATGGCCATCGTTACAGTTTTCATAAACTGTAGCGTATTGTAGCTAAAGTGAATTCTGTTGAACTCATTTACTTGAAAAAGATTGTTTTTGTAGGAAAGTACAATGGTGGGATGGTGCACGTACAATGGTGCGTGAAATATGAGGCTTTCTCACGAAAAAAACGTACACCCTACAGTCAAGCAATGTGGCGGAGACACAAATTATGTTTTTTTCTTCAAATGTCACTGAAAAATAAAGTTTGATTAAAGGTAATAAAAATTCACGAAGGTTCTAAGACTTTGGAAGAAAACTCGAAGTTATGTCTAAGGTCTAAGTCTAAGTTAAGGTCGTTGGTTCTCTAAAGGCCCTGATACACTGGCGTTCATGACTCGAGAAGTTGTCGCAGTGGATCCGGCCTCCATTTGAAGTGAGAACTGGCAATATGATCATGATACACTACCATGTGATACAATGAGGACTTAAGTCACGTAACTCGTAAGATGAAGTACAGTTTACCAATGCGTGTCGCACGGGTAGGTGCGCGATAGCGACCAGCCGTATAGAGCGCAGGATAAAATAAGGCGCCCATTGCGCTGAGCTTTAGCTTTCTGTAAGAGCTACTTTTCACATTCCACAAGCAGTCAAATTTTTTGAATGCATCAATAAAATTCCGAGTTTGAGTTTTGTCTACTCAATTGCGGAGGAAGACGTAGCTGCACACTTCTCCGGTCAACGTACAAAACGGTACTGCTCTTCGTTGTGAGCGCTGTCAGCGTTCAACTTGAGCCGCTGTACTGCCAAATAATTTTGGCAGAAAACGTCAGATTTTAAACTAAAAGATGCTAAAAAGTTAAAAGAATTTGACCTGATGCTAAAAAAAAAGCTACACAAATTCATTAATATCTTACAGCCGTTATTTTAAGTGAAATTTGATTGCCATTGACAGCTTCATAAAGCTAACAGTGAGCACCATGTCTAGAAAAAGAGTAGGCAGAGCATTTATATGTTTCTGTGATCACTAATTTCAATAAATGGCTCACATCTCACAAGAAATAATGAGGGAACTTCCTCTTTCAACTTTTTAAACACCCCTTTGTTCACACACACACACACTCCTACCATAACACTGGCATTGCTAGTGCCTATAGTAATTCGGTTAGTTACGTTCAGTTTGCAAGCTCACTTTTCAATGCGTCAACAATGCTATATGCGTCACAATTAGTCGTTCAATCGGAATTAAAAAAGCGTGACCCAGTTTTTTAGGCTTTCACTAAAATAAATGATCAAAATGTTCAAGATTGTATGCACAGAGATATCATGTCTGTAACCAATTTGTCTTTGAAGTGTTGGTCATGAACATCTTTTATCACAGCAATGCATTTACTTCCATGCATTCTTATCCTTAATACGACTTTGCTACCTTTCACGACATGCTTGCACAGATCTACCAAGTGGTCACAAGTGTTGACTGACATGTGAAAAACTAAATAGAGAGCAAGCTTCTCTTCAACATTTGCAGCACCATAAGATTTTGGTTTTAATTTGCAACTATTCTTTTGTAAACTTTTGAGTTTGATGTTTTTTGCGCTTACACTGATTGTGATGGGTTGTTTTGTATTATTTTAAGAATGTAGATGGCTTCAAACAGATGTAATTTAATTAGAGTAAAATTGAACATAATGGTGAATTATTATTACGTGAATAAAACAGCAGACTAATTTATTTCTCAACAACATCAACCAGTACCACAACTCTTCAGTACGACACTGTCGACTGCTGTCGACTACGGTTATGATAAAGACCATGGTATGATAATGACACTATAGTGACAAAACTGCAGAAAACCGACAACTGACAAACCGTCGTTGAACCGACATATCATTAAAACATCATCTTTAACGCGTAAGAACTCTGTCATACCTGGCCGGCACTGCAAGTTTTTAAACGAACATTCAACGAAACCTTTCAAAGTTAATTCAAACATGTAAATTCGTACATTATTTTAGCATTTTCATCAGGAACTTGAAAACGAAGAACACAGCACGTAGTGAACTCATTTTAATTTTATTTCTTTCTTTACACACCTAATCTATAAAAGTGAAGAAACTAAAAAACTAGTAGTCCTATTTTTCTTAATCGTTTCGGAGTCCAGCTCCATCATCAGTAAGTCTGATCTTAAATTTAGAATGCAAACGGTTAAAAATGCAATGTTATTTTAATTTTTTTCTATTCTTCAAGTAAATGAACTAAATGTAAATTTGCAAAGGATTTCATTTCACTACGAAGTGATTTCACTACGTACTGTGTTCTTCGTTTTCAAGTTCCTGATGAGCATTCGTCTGAAGCATAATGAATTTCCTGAATGTTAGCATTTTCATATTACACCAAAAAAAATGCTAAAAATGTGCTACATTATTTTTCATGGGACCAGATTTGGTGCCAGATGCCAGATGGTGAATGCTAGCAGCTAATCGTGGTAAAAAGATGCCTGATCTGGTTCCAAAAGAGCTACATTGACAAGAATGTGAGCCTGTGACGCCCGTCTATTTCCGGCATGCACGGATCGCTGCAAAGCTCGGTTGCCACTCTGCCAACTGGCAGGTGTGCAGGAATGGAAAGTGATTACAAGTTGCAGCATTTACCCACGAATATTCTGCTACTCTCGATTAGGAATTATTATGATAGTTTCGTAACCAACGTGTTTCGAATGTCTGGTTAATGAAGCTAGTGCCAATCTTGCCCAGTGTTGGCAATTGGACAACTTTACTGCTATATTAAGCTTTTTTCATGAAACTTCATATATTATTTCAATCGTTCAGCAGAAAATAAAAGTCTGAATATAATTAATCGATATGTATTTTAGCGTTTCCATCGGCTCATTTCTCAATTGTGCTATATTACTTTAAAATTTCGCATGCGTCTTTTGAAACGTTTCACACCGTGCACTAATCGTCTAATTCGCTGCAGTCTCATTAGCAGCGTTTTGCACTTGGAATGTTCGCACAGATTTTCATCTTTTTATTTCATCTTTCTGCTACGCATTTAGAGCAACGACGAGAATTTTCGGTCCGATTTGCAAGTTTTGGTCAAAAGGCGGCAAAATTTGTTGTTAAAAACAAACGCTTTTCTAACAGTAACAAATTTCTGGCAATGTTACTTCATCTATCATTTCGTTTATTTATCCCCTCAGTGACAAAGAAAAAGATGTAGCAACGATTTATGTGTTAAGCGAACTGTAGCAGACGTAACCCGTTCAATCGTGTGTGCCCAGGTGTGAATTATTACTTTGTCGTTCAGTTAAATTCCAAGTCGTATGCATCAAGTTTGTTTAATAAAATATTTGAGATTCTTTTACTGTTCAAGTACAAATACCATCTTGTTCTTTTAGTTTCATGACATTGTCACGTAATTGACATTTCAAAACACTTTCCAGTTCTGTTTTAATGTCACGAACTTGTTTTGCAGTCTGCCCATTGCTCGCTTCAGCAGCGCTCACTGTCATACACTAATAAGGTTATACAGGACTGATCACATGGTATATTCAAACTAAAACTTATTGTGCTTCAAAGTTGTTGAGTAAACTTTTTTGGAACCACGAATAAATTTGAACTAGTCTATTCCAGAAAATTGTGTAATGAGTAATAGAAAATCCCTGCTTCGTCGAATGTCTTTAGGCAATAATTGCCTGAAGAATTGTACAATAATTGTCGACACATGGAATTATTTCATGTGTCGAAACCCCATTGTTAATTTTGTTGATGGGACATTTTACTTGGTATTTTCTCCTATAAAGGAGATAGTAAAACAAAAAAGATGGTAAGTCCATACCAAAGTACATGTTTTATAAGTTTCATAGTGAAAAAGGATGACAAGCCTTTTAAACATGAGACCAATTTCAAGATAAATATAAATTTTCAATAGTCATTCAATGGCAGAGATCACTTGACAGCTTACGCTCACACCAATTCTTGCACTTAAATGAAGCATAACGCGACAAAAAATTTTGCAATTTCTTTGACTTATTCATATGTCATCGGTAAAATTGGAACAATGACCTCAACAGTCATTTCAAACACATAAAATATACAGGGTGTCTGCTAAAAAAAATTAGTTTAAAATACTGTAGTTTGTAAAACGTTAATGCCTAAATTATGAAATACGTTTTATTGAAAAGAGCAGGATTTACAGTCATTTTATATCAATAGTTTTTTCTATTTGGCATACTTTTCAAGTAAATGTGACAATTATCACTAAAAATTTTGATGTCCAACAATATTTGATCAGAACTGCTTATGGTTTTCATTCTGCGGCAAAATAATAAGTCTTCACCCTGTGATGAGATTTCTTGATGATATTTCATTTAATTTAAACACAGTTCGTTTTTGAGAATAAAATGAACAGTAGTTTTCTTCACCTCTGTTTCAGCAGACAATTTTCTCTCTGATTTCGTTTCATATTCGCTAATTTAAATCCTTACCAGGTGAATTCTTGCTTCTGTCTTTCTGGTACACCAAATCGATAAAATCATCAAAATAAAATTAAACTTAATTAAATCCTCCACTTTTCAGTGAAACCTATTTCAGCCCTCCAGCACAAACTTCAGTATTTTAGAGAGGGTCAACCCAGGCAAACCCATGCCCTTGTAGGTCAGATGAGCCATTTTTGTTGTTGTTGAAAAAGGACGATCAGGCAGTGGACTATTCGGTCCTAAAATATTATGGTGCTACGGGCGCTAGATACACCCCCCTCTCTCCCAGGGGGTGTAGGAGACCAAAAATCCTGAATTTTTGACCCCATATGAAAAGAAAACAAAACGGGAAATGGAAAATTTGAAAACTTAACTTTGATTACAATGCTTCAAGGATTCTAAAACAGTCTTTGGTTTTGTTCTAAAACTAAACTCAATGAGTTCTATTCTTATGAAATTTCAATATAAATGAACTAAAAAACCAATATGTCCCATTTTTTCAAAAATTGAGGCCTGCATAGAGAAAATGAATAGATGAAAATGTGTTTCTTTTTAAAAATTGCATATTATAGTCAAATTCCATGAGAATCAGACAACATCTATAAAAGTTCATAATTTTTATAAAAAAAATTATTTTTTTTTCATGTAAATTACAATTCCCAGTGTAAATATGAAGTTATGCATGGAGATCATTAAAATAAAAATCAAAACAGCATTCAATTACATAAATTGTCCATTATATTACTGAATAAAAATTTATTTAAACCTTATTACCAACAACCTCTACTTTCAAAATTTAAAACAATAGTAGTCAGTGATTTTTTATGCAAGAACAAATCAGTTTTTTATGACAGTTTTAGAAGTTTTAGAATCCTTGAAGCAATGCAAACAAAGTTACGCGTCCCAATTTTCAATTTGAAACATTTCTTTTTTTTTAGATGCAAAAATTAGTTTAAAAACTTATGTTATTAGTGATCAAATATCGCATATAAAAAACGAAAAGTTTCAAATAAAAAATTGGTACATGTAACTTCGTTTGCAATGCTTCAAGGATTCTAAAACTATCTTTGGTTTTGTTATGGCATAAAAACTCAATGACTTCTATCCTTTTGAAATATCCATAAAAATGTACAAAAAATTTGTTTTGGTACATTTTGTTTATTTCGTATTTGTCAAAAAAATTAGGGCCTAAATCGAAAAAGATACACGAGTAAAATATGTTTATTTTCGACATATACATATACTGGCCAAATTTTAAACATATCAGATCAAAATTTTAAAATCGCTGGTTTGACCCCTTTAAATTGGCTACTTTTTTAGCAGACACTCAGTACAAACCTTGCGCTTGTCGACATATGTAAAAGTGCACTCTGACTTCTAAACTTAGGAGAATGTATTGTTTGAGCTCTGATTTTGAGAAAAAAGGTAAGTAAAATAATTTACATCATTTACTTCGAATAAAAAAAAATTAGGCTTTAATTTGCCCTTTTCTCTCCAAATTTGGCATTAAAAACCGATTTATATATGGCAACACTGAAGTAGCTCTTCGAGGCAGCACTGCATCAACAGGTGTGTTGACTAAGCCGTGCTTGTAGCGATGAACGTATTGACCTTGTCGTGTCCATAGAGATGAACCGGCGTCCAGGGCAAAAGTATTGTGTTTATTGCGGGTTTGTAGTGATCCACCTGGTACTAATATTATTATGAAGAAGAGTGAAATTAACGAACGCAATCCTAAAAATAAGCTTAACATGAATGGAGTAAATTGCTCCAGTAAGAAAACGAAACTGTGATCGACTCGCAAATGCAATAATTGTTTTTGAGCATTGTACCTTTTTTGGAGTGGAAGTGCAAATAATTCTCCACCGCTGTGCTCAGTTTGTGGTTGAAGATGTTGAATGAATAAGTGCTTCCTATTAAACTATGTCAACTTTTTAAAAGTAAGCACTTTCGTTTACAAAGTAAACACACATGTTATTTTAGAATAATCTATGTACAGTAAGCAGAAGCAACAAACTCGTTTTTTATAGTCTGATGACTAGTTTTGAGGGAGCTCAAATTACTTATAACCAATTTTCAGAATATATCTCACACGACATGAAAGCTCTGGCTTTAAGCAAGCCAGCTATTTTGCCAACTGGCGGAAAAATTGTCATGACGATGATACGAAATGAAACAACCATCATACCAAGAAACATACTGCTGTCCAACGACAAAATTCACTGGAATAATCAACAAATGTCGCCTAAGTTTTGAAAAAATTTCACTAGTAAAAATTTTTGAGTCGACAGACATCACCAACTATGCCCAACTCCACAAATTTATCTTTATGTTTATGTACGTCATGTGGGTAATCAAGTTTTTTCCCAAAAATTATGAGCGACTACTAAGGCAGAGGAAGTTATTAATATTCTGAAAGATTACATAGAAAACGGTAGTGATCATGGACGTCGTGTGCACAGATGGTACCAGGGCCATGTTGGACTGTGTCAAGGGCCTCTTGTCTCCCGTGTTAGCAAAACAAGAATGCTGCTGCGCCTCACTGTTTGCGTTATAGAGGGACCTTGATTGAAAAAAATCAGAAGAGAATTCACGTGAAGTCTTCGATCAAGTTATTCGCATTGTAAAATTAATTACATCAAGATCAGTCGAATAGCGATCATACGAACAGTTGTGCATCGATCTGGATTCTCATCACAAACAGCTGCTTCAAACACTGATGTGACCGTCAAGGAGGAAACTATTTACCTATGTTTACGAGTCTTAAACACAATATAAGCACAGTAAAAGCAAGATTTCAAATTCTCGAAATAAATACGATATTTGTGGCCTCCTTCGATGAAAATTTTGGATCAACTTTCAATATTTTAGCGGTTATATTTCAGCAGTCGGACTGGATTAGAAATCTTTCTGTAGAAGCTTCAAGTGATTCCAGTCGAACAACATTATTAATAAAATCGGAGTCTTTTACGATTTGTCGGAAATTACTGATTAGACACAAAGAATTGTCTCTTGAAGTATATGAAGTTTCTCTTCAAGAAATATATACGTCAAGGTCTTAAAAAGCGCTTGAAGAAGCGCTTGAAGCTCTTAAAAAGATCAATTTCAACATCGTATTTCCATTCATTCACTTTTTCTTTTAATCTCTTGTTTATGTTCAATAGGATTTTCAGCGGTTGCAAAAGTTCATTATTAAAAATGAACTCTTTAATGCATTGAATGGAAAATTAAGTTTCACTTCTTAGACATGCGCTCAGGCAATGAGGGATTTGTCGAGCTCGTGTTTCTCAGGGACACAGAAATAAGACAAATAATGAAAATTTAATGGCAGAAACGAAGAGCTCAATTTTTTTAATTGTATGTGGTTAATACTAAAACGAAGGTTTCGGGCCTTGACCCATCATCGGCTGTAGGATCTGCAAAAATGTACTGATAATTTAAAAACATAGACATGGAAATTGTACACATTATTATGCCTAACTAGAGATGTGTGTACTGTAGTAATTGAGAAATGACTGCTGTGCCTTAAACCTGAGCTAAGAGAAAATGAACAAAAGCACAGAGCAAAGCAATTGAAATGTAAACAATAGAGTGTTCAGTAAAGCTACAGTTGTCCAGCTAAAAGCAAGGAATTTGTACTCTGCATATCATTAAGATATTATTTATTATGGATCTAGAGATTCGAGAATTTAAATTTCGCTCCATTAGGAACTCCGCCGACATACATTTAAGTTCTCGACATCCTTACATCAAATTCACAACGGAATGCGGAAGCGATGGCAAACGGGCATTTTTAGACGCTCTGGTAACTAAAGGACATGGTAAATTGGAAACCTCTGTTCAGCATAAGACATGTTTTTCCGTTGTGGGTCAAGTTTTTTTCAGTTTTTATCCTTTTCAGTTCAAAGTTATTGAAATTAGAACGCTATGGTATTGTGCATGGAACATTTGCTCTACTTTCAAATCACAGCATTCCGAATTTGATTTTTCGTACGATTTCTTCACGTCTAATGGCTTCTTCCCTCTCACGATGATCATTGTCAATATTTGTATCTATTTGAATAAGAAATATGTTTTAACCCCGACAGCCACAACAGCTGAAATTTAAACTGTTCATTCGTATTCAGTACTTTGGTCAGTAGTCAGAGCAATTGAAGAGTGAATTGTTGTCATTGATATCATCCTTTCTCCAGCATGTGACATTCAAGTCGTGCTAGTCAACACATTCACTATTGATTCATTCTTTCAGTATTAGGGGAAAATTTCTTCGAGTCTCTGCTTATGTCTTGTCTACATATGCAGTTGCGCGCAATGTGCATCGACGTATGCCTGCTCAACTACCCGTACATTAGGTGTCAGACAAGTGGAACACGTTGGAATTAAAAATAGAACTGGGGCTCGGCTTTGTCACTCGCCACACTCTGCTACAAGATCTAATGAGGAGGACCAGTATGATGTTAGAACATCCGAATCTGATATTTCAATTTTAAGATCTGATCGCAATGTAGCAATACTTAGAGTTCTCGAATCTCCCTGGATAGATAAAAACAAACCCAATCTTGATGATAAGCAGAGTGTGCATCCTTTGCTTTTAGCTGGGCAACTGTAGCTTTAGGGAACGTTCTGTTATTTACATATAAATTGCGTTCCACTGAGACTTTGTTCAATTTTTTTTTTACTTGCATCCAGTTTATGGGTA
>JACJUY010010682.1:0-11740 GCA_014220935.1 Platorchestia sp. MABIK
CCCCCCCCCCCCCTCACCTCTGTACCCCACCCCACCCTCACCCCTGTACCCCACCCTCACCCCGGTATCCCGCTCCACCCCACTTTCCTCAACCCCAGCTTCCTTCTTCACGTCTTTCTTTATCATTTAATTTTCATTCTTCGTCTCTTTCTCCCCTACTTCAATCTCTACTGATCCATCTTTCTCTTTTCTCATCGTCTTCTCCTTTTGTCCGTCAATTTAGACCTTTTGTGTTCACAAATACTTAAAATCCAGTTGGTTGTAACGCATTTCAGGCATTAAATTATTATGATATTGAACGGTGCTTCATTGTTTCTTTGTTTTTTTTTGCTACTCTATGTCGATCCGTCTCTCTTTCCTTAGCCACCTTACCTCATTACTTTTTTGTGGAGTGAGGAAACTCGCCGTGTGTGTATAGGACCTGACTCCGTGCGGGGAGACCCGGGTTCGAGTCTCGGCGCTGGTGGCGATTTTCTCTGTTGGGTCTAGGAGAAAAATTCTAAGCACAAGGCCTCACTCTCCCCAGGTGTCTGAAATGGGTACCGGTCTTGACCGGGGGAAAGCGTCATGGCGTCCTCGTGTTAGTTATAAGGCATTTGAAAAACCAATGTAAAAGGTGATATGTATCATGCTTCAATTGGAAATAAAGCATCCGTAGATGCCGATGTTTGTTTCTCAACATTCCAACTTGCTTCTTCCTTTTCTCTCCCCCTGCTATCTGCCGCCCCTTCCCTACCTCACTTATGCTCAGGGTAGTATCACACTCACATTCACACGTGTGAACGTGCCAGAAGTTCCCATTGTAGGGACTGGAACGCAAGTACGTGAATCCGAAACCTTGCAGTGCTTGACAATACGTCGCATTGAATACAAATGCCATTCAATCAGAAAAAAACAGTCAACTCAAAAGAACGTCCCTAAAATAAGTCCCCTTTCGCTTTTCCACTTCTGCTTGAGACATCGCTCCGTTAATTCCATTGCGAAGTGAAAAATTTATTTGCATGCGTTATTTAAAAATCTGAACAAGTCCTATATTTAATTATGCTATATACTTATAAAACTCTGATGATCTTGTCGGTTTGCTCTTAGGTTCAGTTGGTAGACTTTTACCGTCCCCGCTCTGCTCTCAACGATACCAAAGGCCAAAATTAAACGCCTAACTTAGTGTAATTATAATGCAAAATGAAAAATTTCCACAAGCTGTAATGTGAATACAGTTGGCTGATAATACGCATTTAAGGAATTATATTGATCAATCCTGACTCAACAAGTCTCGGTTGATGTAGTTTAGTGAGACCGGCTGTGTGAATTGCCTCCTTTTTGGCAAGTTAACGCACTCCCCATTGGTATTTTGTGCAATTATTTCACTCTTTAATCTAAATAATATTGAAGGGTGTTTTCTTTATAACCCAAGCCATTTTATCTAAGGCAAAGATTTTTCCAGGTTTGTTTGCATTGTTCTTTACTATTACGAGTACGTGTTCTTGTGTGCGAAAAAATTCTTCAGAAAAACCTACACTCTTCCACATCTGGTTTGACTTTTGAAAATCTCTTTTTTATGACACGGATGAAATTATGCACATTATTAGTTAAGTTCAGTGTTGTAAATAATTTTGACTTGATGAAAATGAGGCAGAGTTGAAGGTTACCCATTCTTGACTCCCTCCGTGCTCAGTTAGCAGTCAAAAAAGAGATACATATATTTTCCCCAGAGTTGCCTCTTGATTTCATATTGTCTGATAACCTATTCAAATCATTTTAGATGTTAATTCTCGGAAATTGCCATTCGTTTCTTATGATTTAATTTTTTATTTTAGGCACATCTTATTTCAATACGCTTTATTTCTGTTACTCTATTACAAATTTAGAGCATAATTTAAATCTTGAATCCGAATGTAAACAAATTATGAGGAGCTCTATTAAACATTCCTTATTCACAGCAAGAATTATAATTCTTTCAACACATATATACGGCAGCTTCTGTGTGAAATGTTAAGCATCAACAAAACAGTAATGAAGCTCGCTGTAAACCATGTAAATATAACGAACACGAATCTAATTTTTACATACTACGTGAGTTTATCAATTTTACTTCCAGACTCGCGGCCATTTTCTAGCAATTGCGAGTCAGTTTCTTTTATACGAAGAATGTTTCAGAAAATTTCTTGACCGATACCTCTCTGTTTACGTGATCCAATCATGGTTCCCAGGATTTTCACGCCGTAAGTTTATCCGTCGAATTACATTAGATCTCGGGGTGAACATTTCCTGTTTCATACGTTACGATAAGACTCTTTCATTTCCTTCAGAAAATTGTTTACGTTTTTTTCTTCGCAGAAGTTGTGAAAGGCTAACAAAATTCTTCGATATCTATATATATACATTTTAGAAATATGGATGATAAAATTGATGATTTTATTCGATGAAACAAAAAATCGAAAACGCTTAGGAGATCAGCTTCATCATCAGTATGATTAATATCAGTTCTGTAAAATGCAAAGTATGATTAATACTATGTACGAATGCTGTCACGATCGGTGATAAATTCCAGATTTTCTACACCTCAAAGAGAAAAAAGAGAACTTAAAGAAAAGAATACAAACAAAACAGCAGAATACAGAGAGCAACAACAAAATGACTAATTTTATTAGCAGCTTCTTCGCTTTAAAGTTTTTCTGGAATCTGCGGTAAAAGCAAAGTGAACATTTGTTTAGACATTTTCAACAACTTTTTACGCAGCAGGTAATCTATTATAACATTGATTATAACTCACTTAGTGATCAGAACGAGCTTAGATACTGACATCAATTAGTACGCAATCGTTGTTTCGTTGTTTTTCAATTGTTTTAAGGGACTTTTACAACTCTTGACATTTTTGCAAGCTATGTTGATAACGACGCGCAAGTTGATATCTAGCAACATATCTAATGTCGATATTTAATACACGAATTCATGTAAATTAGTGTTTCACATTCAGTGACTGATACATGAGCAAAAAAAAAAGCCTATAAAACCAATATTTATAACAATATGTTCAATTTGATTTATTTTTCTCAGTAACAAAATGTGTAAAAAATACGCAAGCAGATGTCTAACCTAATAATTTAACGGAATATTATTTCTCTGCGTTAAATTCTGCAACTAAAATAGCAACAGATACTCAGTACAGAGCATGATATCTCCTTCCCAAAGAGTGCTGCAGGAAGGAAACACGCGCAATAGAGAGTGCTGCGGACGAAAAGATATTCGCCCTGTATATAGAAATGATAAAATGGGAATATCGAATATACCGATGAAACGCCTTTGTAGCGTCGTCTGTAGTGAAAAGTCGTATATAATAATGGTAATGGTAACAATAAAAATAATAATAATGAAAACAGGCACAAGAATACCGCTGTGTTGACACAGCAAGGGCTCCAGCGAGGCAACCGAGCTCGTGCTGTAAGTCGAGCCGCAATCAAGCGATTAGGCGGCTTCTGCAAGAGCAGAGCCTGCGTAATCTTCGACTTGTGCTGGGGCCAGTGATCCGCTCTGTAACGAAACGCAGCGAAATATATAGATACTAGAATTAAGAGGAAGTCGTTTGAAAAATAATGAGATAAAAGAGAAAGTGGGTTGAAGAAGAATGAGATGAAAGAGAAAGTGTGATGAAATGTAATGGGATAAAAAAGAAAGTGACTTGAAAAGTTATGAAATAGTCGAGGAAGTGACTTGAATAGTGATGAGATAGTCGAGGAAGTGATCTGAAAAGGAATGAGATGAATCAGAAAGGAAATTAAAAAGTACTGAAATAGTTGAGAAGGGAATTGAAGAGTAAAGAGATAGTCATCGAAGTGATTTGAAAAGAAATTAGATTGTTGAGGCGTGATAAGCCATTTGAATTTGACTGACCAAGAGTTCGATAGCTTTAGAATGTAAATAAAATAATTTGTGCTTTTTGCCTCAACTTCGCACGTGTCGTGAGAATTAAGGCAAAAGTGACAAATGTCAGCTAACAGTGTAGGTGATGCTTTCATTTTTCCTTACTACTAACTTCTGCTACATTTTTTTCCCGTACTCATACAAGAAAACTTGTCCACGGCGCTGCAAGTTAGACAAACTTTTAGAAATTCCAAGAATAGTGTCTTTTTAACAAATCGATGCAACATCCAAAAATTCGATACGTTTAAAATTTAACAATGGAAATGTGTTTACGAGGGTTCTCAAGCGTGAAAATATATCAGATGTAGAATTCAATGATCTCTTAACGTTTGAACCCATGACACCGTAACTGACGTCACTGAATTGTTCTTAAGCTTGGCGCACGTGCTTTTTTCATTACAAATCAAATTATCATTTTCGTAAGGAAACCTGAAGCAACTATTGTTTTTATTCAGCAGGCGCTGAAGAAATTGCCCCCAATATCAACTTATTCTCATAACACTAAGATGCAAAAATCCAACAATCGTCAGATACTAAACACCGCACAGGGTCTCCCCATCGAGCCAGCCCTCACTTGTGGATAAATCTAACGTTATGATCGCAGTAAGCAGATATTTTCATCAGGTTGTCTTTGACTGCCAGCTGTAGAAAAAACAAACACTTCAGCGAATGAAAAAACCCATGCAAAAATCCGTAAAAAAGAAGACAAGTCCACGCACTGTATGTAATTTGTGTTATCGCAACTCTATCTTTCACAGTTCAAACATCTCAGATCTTCTCATTTTGCCGGAATGTTTTGGATGGTCTTGGAACTTGAATTCGCAACTTTACAAAATTTCATAATGTTTTGCATTGGTAATTTGAAAAATTAACATTGTCTTAAAATTGTTTTCCGTTCGCACTATGCTGAAATTTATCCAATTATTTGATTTTTTACGTTTTTAGATTTTCATTTTATGATTATAAGGTAATAAGAACATTATACGAATGCATCAAGCTTAATAAAACACACATTCGTTGGTAATGCATATTCCAAAGTTTAAATTTATAGCGTTGGCCATCAAAAATAGCTGATATCCTCAGTAAAGCTAACTTACTCGTTCCATGTTATTGTCGCATGGCGTATTTCTTGTTTTCAACTTCGGGTCAAAAGTTCTTAAGGTGACACACCGGCATGGTTTTACAATGGACATCGCTCTTATTGTATGGAGGGAAAGTCGTAGAAGAATATCCACTTTATTACTACGATGTACAGAAGATACGTCATATAACAGAAGAAGTGCGACTTGAAAACAAAAGTACGATAGCGTAATTTATCAAAAATAAGAGGTTCGGCCTCACTGCTTTATGCTTAACACGTAACCTGCAAAGTGACCCACCGGCGGTCACTGAGGGGATTTTCATAATGCTTCTGACCAACCTGCAGTCGCTAACTCAAATTTTATAAATACGTAATGAAAACTAAATGGAGGCACGGCGTATTTAATGTTCATTATTTTCACAATTGATTTTTAAATTATTTCTCATTTCAGTTGACTATTAAACGTCAGTTTTACCTGCCGTAAGTAACGCGTTGAGTCACATGAACGGAGCCATATCAAAGCTGGAGGACCAATCCATGTCTAACTGCGAACGTTGTGCTCGCTTTCTGAAGGAAGCGCCCGCACGAATTGAGCTCGTGTTGGAGTCAGCAGTTACTAAGCATCGTTGGAAAGTCTCGAGCGGACGGGACTAAGAAGTGTAATTTAATATTTGAGATGGAATTTAATACGTTGGTTGCGATGTGAGCCGCCGGTGCACACGAAGGGAATTTTTACAATGCTGCAGACCGACCAGTAGTCGGTCAGTCTTCATAAAGACATAATCAGTAGTCAGTCTTTATAAAATACATAATCAAAGCTAAATAAAAAGTACGATCCCGTTAATGTTTGCTATGTTTCAACTTGCTCACTTAATTGACTTCAAATTTGAGCTTAATATTGAACTGCAATTTAACCCTGCGCAGTTAACGTGTCAAGCGACAGCATAAATAATCATCGCATTCTAAGACTCACTTCTAATATCTTGAGACAACCCTTCAGTAAAATACTGATTGCAGTTGGTGAATTGATATGACTGATGGATAAAACATGATAGCTCCCATTCATCATGACTACATATTTTAAGCAACAATTTTTATTAAACAGATCAAATGAATAAGGTAGTTAGTAATGCAGCCGGGTTTCACGAAGCTTGATTTATCAAAAAAAGGAATCCAGCCTCCTCATTTTTGGTAGCAGACAAACAGAGCTCAGAAAATGTTACTAGGAAGCTTCAAGGCTGAGCGAGAGTTTACTCCAGCCCGGCCAGTCTAAATGTAGCAGAAAATAAAGGAATTCTCGACAGGCGCTGAGTGCGGACGCTGGTGGCTGGCAGAGCTGGACAGCGAAGCCTAACTTCCGGAGCAGCAGCTGGCTCGGAACGGAAGCCGCCTGATCCGCTCTCATTTAGATTTAGCAGATCCGTTAATTAAAGAGCCAGGGTGTGAACGAGTTGCCCACGTGCGCGAATTCATTCACCAACATCCTTTCCGGTAAAAATAACGTCAATACTTTAGGCGTAAATGTACAGTAAAGGAAATGCCTAGGCCCTACCTTTGTTTCACGGTGATTTGACCCTATTTATGCTTCAATATATTTCATTATATTTTACAAACATGGTATGAAACGTTTGAACTTCACATGCTTTTGCTTGAGAAAGTGGTGTTTCAGTTGATCCTAAATTTAAATTCTTAATTTACTGGTAACCACGAGGTGATTCCAATCCTAACGTTAATTGTTGTCTGTAAAATTATGTTCAAAATGAACGAAAGGATTTTAACAAAGAGCAGCCAAAACCATGTAGTTTATGTAGCAAAATGTTTTTGTTGGGGTTAGGAGAAGATAGTTTGATTAGCATTACCTCATATTATTTCATCACTGCCTACTAAATATCTACGTTAAATACTGTAGATTTAGTACAAGGGTAATTAGAAAATGGTACCCATTACAGAGATGTGTTTTAGACTATAAACTTTGGGTAACTTTACGGGAATACGACACGTTTAACATGAATTCTTGGCCCGAGAATTCAATTTAAGTACAATTTAATTTTGAAATTAAAGTAGGTCTGTGTTCTACAGACGCTAATCTAAAAGTCATCTTAGTCACTTTCGAGTTTCTTAACGGCATATGAATGTGAATTTTTATTCCAGATTAAAAAATGATTCCAATGAAAATGGTATTTTTCAATTCAGTCGGCCAATTTTAATTGAATACGTACGTTAGTTGCATATAAATGAGTGTAAAATAAAGATTTTTAATTGGATAATTACAACTCGTGTTCATAACAGATCAGAATATTGTTTTCATGTATGAATAAATGTATTTTCCCTTCACCCAAATAACAAAACTAACTTTATTTCCACCAAATAGATGATGGTCGATGAGCGTATTGACTCTTTTACATTAGTAAACAACATTTTCGTGAAATATTTTTGTCGTGGAAAACACTTGAACAGGCAACTTCGCAAAGATGAACATTTCAAGACAGGCGATACGCGTTGTGGGCCATTCACTTCGCCATTAAGAAACGTCTAAAAGTTGATTAGTGTGGTTGTCTGTCGGTCATTTCATTTGATCAGTTGTATCTCGTTTGTATGTTCCTTAGTTACCACGTATTTTTTTAGACACAATGCAGTTTTAGTCACAATGCAGTGTTTTAGTCACAATGCAGTGTTTTAGTCACAATGCAGTGTCTTAGTCACAATGCAGTGTTTTAGTCACAATGCAGTGTCTTAGTCACAATGCAGTGTTTTAGTCACAATGCAGTGTTTTAGTCACAATGCAGTGTCTTAGTCACAATGCAGTGTCTTAGTCACAATGCAGTGTTTTAGTCACAATGAAGTGTTTTAGGCACTATGCAGTGTTTTAGTCACCATGCAGTTTTAGTTAAAGCAGTTGCAATTTAGGTGGCATGTTGTCTAGTCACAGCTCAGTTGGTTTAATCGCTTACATTTCATTTGATGGGTGTGATTAAGTTGCTCCTCAGCAGTCCAGACGATCGGTTAATTAGCTGTAATTCAATAGGTGAGCAGCAACTCTGCGTTTGGGGATGTCGTAAAATTGGCCAAGTGACTGAACTGAATATCTGAACGCACGTTAAACGCGTTCGAGCAATATGCAAGAATCAGTCTTCGAAAAAATCATAAAATTATTAAAAATTATTCATTCTAACAGTATGCATTAACGAGTATAACGATGTGATTTGCTTTAATGGAAGTCGTCCTAATGAGCCTTCACCAGAATTACCACTCACTTTGAGCAACAATGTACTCCTGGGCCAGAGGAACAATGGGAAATTTATAAGGCATTTCAAAAACTGCATTTTTCGACAGGAAAGAGATCCAAAATAAACATCGCGTCAGGTGCTGCCAAAGTTCAGACGCCATGGTCTTCACGTTTTGTACAGGCCAGCTCAGTTTGTCGTTTGTCAATTGGCCATATAATTAATATCGCTTTGACGAGCACATTATTTTCTAAGTGTTTTAATTGTGGTAGAAACGGATGGACTCATCTTCGAGACGCGTGTGTTTGAACATTAAAGTTACCACTGCTTTTTCGTGTAATTATTTTTCGACAGTGAACTGCTGCCACACGCACCGTGTAAATATGTGAATACGGGCAAATGTGTTGGATGTAGGTATAAAGGTACAAAGACCTAGCTTATGATTTGATTGTCAAAATTTTATAGTTTTTAGTGTGTGAGTAGCTCGTAAATAACACTTAGGTAGTATGTAGGTAACTCATGGGTAAATAGTGGGTTACTTATGGTAGCTAGTAAGAATCTCGTTGGTTACGCGTGGAGAACGAATTGTTAAATCGTGGGTAACGAGTTGTTAAATCGTGGGTAACGAGTTGTTTAATCGTGGGTAACGAGTTGTTAAATCGTGGAGAACGAGTTGTTAAATCGTGGGTAACGAGTTGTTAAATCGTGGGTAACTAGTTATTAAATCATGGATAACAAGTTCTTAAATCGTGGGTAACTAGTTATTAAATTGTGGGTAACTAGTTATTAAATTGTGGGTAACTAGCTATTAAATTGTGGGTAACTAGTTGTTATATCAAAGGTAACTAGTAGGTCAGTCATGGGTAACTCGTGAGCAAATCGAGGGCATGCAGAGGGTTACACGTAGATATTTCGTGGGTAATTTTTGAGTAACTCACTGGTAACTAATAAGTAAAGCCCGGACTTTCGCCATAAATGCCTATAATGCCATAAATGCCTTCATAATGCCATAAGCGCCTACTTATGCTGCCTATGTAAGAGATATTATTTCAAGAGTACTGCAACCCAACATAACTAGTATACACAATCAGTAAAAATTCATAAAGAGAAAAAGTATCCGGGAGCTGCAGGTGATTTGTTTTTTGGAAGTGACCGCATCTACGGTCCAGGTGAAACATTATTGTAGTGAGCGAACTGTGCGAGGCTACGCTCACAGCAAAGCGTGAGTTAATAACGCGGTCGTAGTTAGGTTAAAGTTAATTGTTTTTAGGTTTCCGGTTATCATACGACGATGTGTCAACGATAGTAAGAGATGACGTTTTTATGGTAGCCGGTTTTACCGTGTTTTTAACGGTAGTCGTTATAACATGAATCCAAATAATTACCCTAAATAAAATTTGATGCTTAATGTATTTCCAGTTGATTTTGTTACATGTGTTTTCAAACAACTATTTTTCTCTCTCCCTATTTTTTCAGATTACTGCTACTACTTTGTGTAAAATTAGTTCAATTGCCATCTATTCAATGCCTAAAGCCAAACGAACAGATGCAGCCAAGATTCTTGGTTACATAGCAGGATGCGGCGAAAATAGTTTTTCGCCCGTGTCAAATAATATACTATGCTGCAATACATGTAGGACACGGGTAAATGTGAAAAAAAGATATTTTGTGCACCAACGCCTACGGTCTAAGCGGCATCGGCAAGACGACCTGGAAGTCGACAATTCGCAACCGTCAGGAGGTGAGGCTAGTTCTGCTAACGCGTCTACCGTTCAGTGTTCGCCTAACTTGGGCCGTACGTTTAAAGAGGACTTGTGCAGGACTTTCATTGATGTTAACATATCCTTGTGGAAATTGACCTATGAAAGCGTCAGATCATTTCTTGAAAAATATATCAGAATGAGCGTCCCAAATGAATCAACTCTGAGAATATATTATATTGATAAAAACTACTCTAAAACCATAGATAAAATGAGAAAAATTATTCTTGATTATAACAACGTACTTCTATTTGTTACGGATGCATCTCCGTACATGAAGAAAGCAGTTAAAACGTAGCAGGTTTTGTTTCCTCGCATGATCCATGTTACGTGTTTAGTGCATAGATTTCATTGAATATCCGAAGAAGTTTGCTCGCTATTTCCACATGAGGATAGTTTGATTGCAAATGGCAAGAAAAATTTTCTTAAGTCGCTTCACTTTCGTGAATGTGCCCCAATCCTGACCTGAGCTTTCCCCCATAACCAATTATCACGAAATGGGGAGCTGGCTATCAGCTGCTCTCTAGTATTCTTCCAACTTCGAAGGTCTAAAAGACATCTTCAACACATAGGACAGTGAAGATGCTGCCTCCATACGCATTGTTCAGGAATTGACGTGCAATTCTAGTTTGCAGACCGATCTCTCTTTCATTGAAACACACTTTCAAACGCTACCGCAAACCATGCAAGCACTAGAAAAAAGGAATATTCCGCTGCATTAAGCTTTATATTTGATTGATAGTATACTATAGAAAAATTGAAGAGCACGCCCGGAGAAAAAGGCAAACACGTAGCTAAAAAATGCCACAATTTATTTGATTCTAATGTTGGCCTAGGATAGTTGAAAGATATTGAACAGGTTCTTAACGGAACAAATGTTCAATATGCGTTGATAATCTTTCACCGAGAGATGTGGCATGCTTCAAGTACGCCCCGTTACATCTGTCGAAGTTGATTAAAAGATCGTTCTCAAAACTTAAGCAAATACTTTCTGATCGACGTTTGATTTTGACCTGTGGAAACCAAGAAGCTTATTGTCACAGCTTGTAACAGTGCATTGACTGACGAATAACAACGTGTTGTAAAAGTTTTGGTTGTATCTATTAACAATGTTTCGCTATTTTCACTGTTGTTGAAGTTGAAGTTTTGTTACACGTTGCTGTAAAGTTCATTCCATGGTATAAAATAATATTTCTTTTTCATATGTATAATGAATTGCAATTATTAAAAATGTTTTCTCGTGAACATTGCAGTAAATACAATAACTTTAATTCGTTTGATTATTTTCATTTCATACTTTAAAACACATTTTTACGATAGTGCAGGACCGGCTGATAATCAGGGAAAGCATGAATTGTTCAATTCCAAAATGCCTGCATTGGATGTCTCAAATGCCTACGAAACTGCCATAAATGCTAACGAACACTTCCATAAATGCCTACGATTACTGCCATAAATGCATATGGTTAAGTGCCATAGGTGCCAATGTTTTTATTCCATAAATGCCTTTTTATAAATGCCGAAACGTCCGGGCTCTCCTAATAAGTAACCCGTAGTTACCTAACCGAATTTCTGTGCAACTCTTGATTATAGGATAATTCTTGCGTCATACCTGCGTCATCGACGGCTCCACGACGCATCAGCTTATAACACAACAGAGACTGCGCCATAAGACTCCCATAACACATCAGAGACTGCGCCATAAGACTCCCATAACACGTCTGCGACTGCGCCATAAAACTCCCATAACACGT
>JACJUY010010682.1:16724-28215 GCA_014220935.1 Platorchestia sp. MABIK
TTTCACTTCCCCATGCATCTGATGACGTTTAACCACATGTCAAGTTAATTCCCATGGTCTAGTTTACTTGGTTTACACATCAATTTAATTTACTTTGAAAAAGGCAGTTTACTTGGCAAAGGGTTTGCGAGCTAAATTACATATTAATTAGATATTATATTCAATATTAATTTAAAGCCTTGGTTCACCTCGAACTCCTGTATTCCAAAAAAACTGTCATTCATAGGAGCCTAAAAATCACGAATTTTTTCCAGAACGAAGCATCATTTTTGCTTACCTGACCATTTGAGTCCGTCCTCCAGATTAATACAAGTTATTTCTGGTCCACAAGTCTAAAGCGAGCAATTTTGCTGCCCACGAAATTAATGCAAGTTATTCGTGAATCCATCATATTAAAACGCGGTATTATTACAGTCCACGAGATTGATGCGAGTTATTCCTAAAATCCATCAGTCCAGAGCGAATTTTTCATTCAGTACACCAGCCCTAAACACCAGCTTTAACTGTAGCGAATTATCCTGTCTATCAGATTAATTAAAGCGAATTGTCCCTGAAATCATCCAGGCAAACGCGAGTTCTTCCTGAAATCTTCTAGATAATAGAACGTTATGATTAACCCCCAACTTCACAAGACATCATCAAGTAATTCTTATTAAAGTCCCCCAGAATAAAGAATAAATGATAAATAGATTAAAGATTAAACAGAAAAAGGATAGATAAATAATAAATAGAAAAAGCAAGATAAAGTCCAATCCTGATCTCCGAGTTGTGGCTGGTGAGGGTAGCAGGCGAGTAGGCCTTCCAGATGCCTCAGTGTTCTACCGGAGCCTGAGGAGTGTGGGTGCGCGTGTGCGTGCGGGGAGGTGTTTATCGCGCCGGCGGTTTCCAGTCAAGTTAGTTGGCTCGGTGTCCATCCTATTGCAGTGAGCGTCGGATAGAAGTGAATTTTGTTCATTGCTGAAGTGGCCAGTGTTCTTAGGGGCTAGAGGATTAAACTGTTTCCGTGAAGTTTCTTGTTTTATTTTCATTACTTGTGATTAACTGGACAGAAAAAGCTCCGTTGGTGCGGTGTCTATATAGTGGTTACTTAGACGGCTATTACAAGTATTTGTGTCATGAGACATCGGAGCATTGTCGGCGGGACGTCATTATAGGAAGGAAATGAATTCCTACTGAGCATCTCATTTTGATTTTCAGCTCTCCTTCTTTCGTGCTTGTATTTTTCCTTCAATCAGAAATCAATTTACTAAAAAGTAAAAAACTAACGTGTTCTATTACTGCTGAAGCGAGGCGCTTGGTATTGAATGAAGATTTGAAGCTTTTCACTAACTATCTTCAGTTAAGCCTAAGAAAATGAACCAAGCAATGAGTTTGAAGCAAGCAACATACAGAGGACAAGTGCAAAATTCGTGAAGGCCGTGAACTGGCGGAAAGACTTTTTGCCGGTCTGCATTGCAGCAAGCCGACCTTGCTGTGATGGTCTGCATCTCGGTGTGTTGGTTTGCGCCTTGATGTGATGGTCTATACCTTGATGTGATGGTCTATACCTTGCTGTGATGGTCTATACCTTGATGTCATGGTCTAAACCTTGATGTGATGAAGAGAGGAATGATGTCTTTATGAGAGCGAACATGGCCGGCTTTTGCCAGTACTTGGGCAGCATGTCCTTCTCCCCTCACTTAAGAAAAACTAAAATTTACCCTCGGAATGGTCGGTCAGGACAGATGTTCCCTCGACCAAATGCGATTTCCCTATTAGAAGATGGAAAGTTTCCAGCGATCTCATCTTCTCGAATCAAAAGATCTGCGCTGCTGGGCTTCTTCTGCGTCTGCTTCTGCTTTTGGCAGGCAGGTGAGTAATGGGAGTTGGTATAAAATGAGGTGGGGATCGATTATATCGGGAGGGTGCTCGGCCTTTTTTCCGGTGAAGTTATTTTTTCTTTCTGTGGCGAAAGAAACTTGTGGCTTTTCTACGTAGTGTGTCGGATTTTGCTTGCCAAAAATGTGCAGATGGTGCAAATACATTCTCTCACCGATGCATATCGAAGAGACTGTAGGAGTAATCCGTTTATTATAGTTTTGAATGGTACGTGCTGCCCACTTTTATCTCTTGGTTACGTCGTGAGGATAATCGATTTCGTCAAAACCTAAAAACTAAAATTCCGTCGAGACCAAGAATTGAATATTAGTTCCACTTCTGGAAGCTGGCCGGAAACGTCTCTTGGGAAGTTTAGAATTCCTGCGCTTTTGGGTGACAACTCATTTCGAAGAATTCCATTTTACGAGAGGATTAAGACTAGGTTATCTTTCAGGCGATTTCTCAGATTTCTGCTTTCAGGCTACCACTTACTGTAGATGTATCTGCAGGCACAAATATGTTTTCTGTCAACCCTCATTTGGTACGTGTCGCACACATGCATTTTTTTAATCCTGCTTCTCCCACGTGCTTTCTAGCCTGAAAAAAATGGCAAGTTAGGAACAATCAAAATATTGAAAGTCGAGAGTAGTAAGCTAGTATTTTTTTAATGCAGTGCATGCCGATGTACTAATGAGTCCTGCGAATAAAGGTTCGGTTACTTCTCATACCCATTTAAGAAAATATGTTCCCGAAGTCAGTGGCGTCATACACTTTATATCGTAGGAAGTCCTGCTCTGGACCTCTTCCTTTAGTGTTTTGTAACAAATTTAGTACTTTTGAAGTTCGAATTCAATGTTTCGAGCAATGGTGCATAGGAATTTTCTTAAGATGAATTCATGCCAGTATTTTGAAAAAACCCTCGGTTTTTCTGGCCGCTTTCAGCAAGGACGTGAGTCTGCAAGGAATATTTTATCTTCAAGTGGAACAGGACATTTTGTAAGGGCATTGCTTTCGGGAGTAAAATTAAACTGCCTTACCTTGCCGTGTGGAATATATATACAATTTAATCCGCTTGAAGCTTGTAAACGAATTTTTGAATAGTTTTAGAGCAGCGAACATGTGATAGGAAGCTCAAATATACACTGATCGAAGAACATCAGGCCGTCAGTGGATATGTTTTTCAAAGACGTCTCATGGAGGTTTATATATGGACGCACTGAATTCACTCAAATCCTTTGCATGAAATTTACTTGCTCAAAGCCTACTGTGAATTTAGTTTTACCTCAAAGCTGCAAGTGCATAGTCCATAAAATTAATTTAACAAGTCATCATCTATGTTTGGAGAAATTAGAGAAAAACAGAACACAATCGAAACAAATAGAAAAATATATCGGAGTTCGACCCCGAAGTCTTAATTCAAAGGGTATGTAAGTTCTAATTGCCGGGTTAATCAAATAATATCATTTTGACAACTGATTATTAAAGGTTTAGAGCAGCAATGTGCTCATTAAAGTATCATTTTTACAGCCCTAATTTTACGTGTTATAAACCTTAGGCAAGAATTCCTCACTCATTTCACTAGCCAAAACATAGCTTTTTCAGTGCAACAGATACATTCCGACTTTAAACATACGTCAAGATCTCCTTATTAGTTGAAACATGCATTGAAATTTTTTTACAACGTTTGCAAAAAACTAAAAACTAAACATTGAAAAATTAATGTTTCGTCAACATAAGGTGATCTCAAAGCTACCCTCTTTTGGTTTGAAAATCAGGTTAGTTTTTTTAATCAGTATAAATTTGTTTTTCAAAGTACAGCGTTGATTTAGTTATTCGAACAAACTTCAATTTATTATTTAGTTGCTTGTAAACTAATTAGACAAGAATTCTCATTTAAACAACGTACAAATACTTCTTCACATCACTTGAATGTTGATCATGTTATATATGGGTATCATGAATATTTTCAAATACATGCACTCTTCTGATATCCTATTCGCATTAACATACCAGAAAATGGTGTTTTCTGTGACAGAAATATTTTCGAATGCACCCTTGTTTTTGTCACATTATTAACAGAACATAAAAAAATGGTTCATAAGCGATTTAATTTGACCAGACAGCATTTTCCCAGGCTGTTACCGAGCTTCACAAAAAGCAGAATTTCATCCCGCAGCAGCCGTGAGAAATTTCCCTACCATATCGATCTGGACGTCAATTTCACAGTTCGTAGCTCGTGTGAGAGTACAAATTGCCACGCATTGCATCGCAATGGTTTAAATTTTTGCGCAGGCTCATCTGTTCTTCCGCACATCGGCGCTTGAGCGCATCCGCACAACCGCACGTTCGTCCCACCTCATATCCGCACATCTGCGCTTACGCAGCGACGTGCGGGTAAAGGCATGATTGTCATCGCCCAGGGAATGTTGGTCTCGTTATAGAACCATGTCAAGGAATGAGAAGGTGTCGTTGTAGAAATACGCAAAGAGAAAGTTGGTCCCTTTATTGAACTGCGTCATGGGAAAAGAAAGTTTCGTTATTGAATTACGTCAGAGAAAAGTTGATCTCCTTTTTAAAATGCGTCATAGAAAAGTTTGTCTCGTTGTTATGCGCTTTATTAAAATGCTCTCAATCCCACTGTAGCGACATCAGACGTTGCGTAGCTTTTCAAATGTTGGTATTCCATCTTCATAGTTTTACCTTCGTCATCGTGACCTCTTTCTTGTCACTCTAATACTTCATTAATCATTCACCAGATGGGTTATTCATTTGTAGTTTAAGTCATTTTTATCCTATAATATGATTCATAATATAATGATGACTTCAAAGTTCCAGTGTATTAGGCAGCGTACTGATTATTATGAGGAGCACTCTAATATTATCAACTTCAATAACATCAGCGACTTCTTACAACTTCATCCTTAATAGGCGTAACGTATTTCCCAGATTCATCGCAATACGGGTTAATTTGGAAACATATGGAGCCTCCAAGAAAACAGTTGGATTGAATATAATTTATTAAAAGAGCTCCAGTTATTGTTCCTGCGCACAGACAAGAACAACACACATGAGTAAAATTCATGGAGGAGTGTTCATAAAACTAAAATTGCATTAAAATCATAGGCTCCAAATTAAGTGGCAACAAATCGGCTCACTATGTCAGATGGAATCAATGCACTGATGTTGCACTAATAGAAATCTACGAGCCAAAGCCGAAATGGCGAGAAGAGAGGTCGGTTCCCGACAGGCCAGGAAAGCAGACATCGCTAAAAACTGCAGACATAAATTTGAGTTCAACGACCAGTAATTTAACTTACCAAGAAAAAATATGATCATCATCTAGCTGCGGACAGATAAAAACTGCAGCGAACCTAGGCCAGTAAGTTAAGAACCCTTGAACAAACTATAGACGGAAAGGAGGTTAGAGAAGGGTATTCACCTTTATAATTACGCGATTCAATCCTATGCTAATAATATCCTCTGTTAAATATATTTATTTTACAATTGGAAAGTAAGAAAATCTGAACCACATTAATGATTTATTTCCGAAAAGAATTTCGAAATTGCTTAGCGTATTGAAGAAAGGGCTGATACATCAAAATGACCCTAAAGCACCAAAAATAATTCTACGCTTCAAAGTAATCCTCTGCTGGAAAATAATCCTGCGCATGAACTGCGTTCGTGAATAGGGCTCATGTGACAATTAAATTATGGCAATTATCTTGTTTGTGGGTTCTTAGAATGGAAGTTTAAGTTAGTACGTTACTCAGATTTAATGATGATACAGGGATGTCATTCAGAAACTTCATGCCATGCTCGAAGTGCAGGCTAGGCAGAAAAGACGACTTTCTATAATCACGGTCCTACATCGAGTGCCCACGCACCCCAGATGAGAGCCGTGCCTTCAGTTATCATGGCCGAATCGAGACCGTTTTGTGACGGTCAAGATCTAGACTCACGAGCAATCAAAGTCGATTGATGATAATATATTGAAGTCCTATTTTCAATAAAAGCATTATAATCATTTAACTAAGTTGATAATAATATCTTACACAGTTTTCCTGAAAAATTGAATCAAAAATGACACGAGAAGACTATTACCAAAAGAACTTCTCTCGGCGTCGACGTCTGGCATCTTCTATTAGTCGTCGTTCTTCTTTTCCAGAGTTATTGGGTGGTGGAATGTGATGTCGGTGCAGGACCCGGAATGTCGATGTTCGTTCAGTCATTTAGAGCGTCCTCTACTGCTTCATTCGAACATGATAATTTGGCATTAAGTCGTACTGTATATGTAGAGCGTTGTGAGATGACTTAAAATTGATATTGAACTACGAACGGCAGGAAAATGTTGGTTACGTTATTGAACTACGACAGAGAAAAATTGATTTCGGCAATAAATGACGTCAACTGAGAAGTTAGTTTCGTTAATGAACTACGACAGGAAAAGTTAGTTTAAATTTTAAAGAGCGAATTTTATTGTTTCTTTCGGCGCAGGTGTTCACGTGGCTGCTCTACAGACATGTGCGCACACCGGACACCTGCACGCGCAGAACTGAAGCTGTATGAGTCGCGCTTGATTAGTGTCCTTTCCAAATTAGCATTATTGCTTGGACGCAATGACGAACACCATTGGTACCAATGATCAGCCTCAATAAAACCAATGGTTACCATCATTGGAATCAATGGTGAGTGCCATTGAAACCAATGAGAGGATCATTAAAGCCTATGATTAGCTTGATTGGTGCCAATGATTAGCATCTCTGGATCCATTGATTTCCATTATTGGAACCAATAAATAACATCATTGGACCCAATGATTGGCATCACTGGATTCAATGATTTTCATTGTTGGAACCTGTGATAAGCATCATTGGTTCGGCCGAATAATATTGTCCACGGCTTACGAATATTCAATATGAGTATGATTTAATCTTACCATTTCACCGTGCAATCACTTGATGCAGGTAGCTTTACGAAAATTTGTTGATATTCATGAGCGAATTTGTTGAATTTTACGTGATTTTATCGATTTTTTTGAGAATTTACAGTTTTTAGGAGAATTTGATATGTTTTTTGGAATTTGTTTTTATGTATATTTATCAATTTTTAAAGAGAATTTGTGAATTTTTAATGTAAATTTGTTGATTTGTAAAGAGAATTGGTTGATTGTTTTAAGAGATTCAGTTGATTTAAAAAATTTGAAGATTTCTTCACTAGAATTTGATTGCTTTTTTAGAAGCAGTTGTTAATTTGTTAGGAGAATTGATGGGCTTTATTCGATACTTGTAGAACTTTAATGAAGTCACACACGGTGTCGTTGCAATTACAATTTGCTAGAAACCATTCACAAGTAAATCGAGGTATTACTATTCTAATAAAGTGCCGTGTTTCATGCCGAAGTGGCACCAAAATCAACACTGTCTTAAAAACAGGTGCAGATACACATTTTCTTTTTATTTTATAATTTTCTACTTCATTTTTGTTCGTTGCGACGAAGAAACATCTGTTCAAAAATGATTTAAGAGAGAATTCTTTTTCTTTTCATATAATGAACAGTATTTTTGCTTTCACATGTGACAAACTTGGTTACGTTTTTTCTTGTACCCACATACCTTCCCGTAGCCTACGTTACGCAGGTTACGGGAAGCGTGTAGGTGTGGTGAACAAGGAGCAAGCTCATCGACTTATTTTTAATTTAAGAGTGCATTAAAGTATTGGAATAGTAATCAATTTAGAATCGTAAAGTACTAGAGTGTTATTAGTTAAAGTATTATTAGCATTTAGATGTTTAACAGGTGAAGTGTGGTGGGCTAAACTGAAGTTCCATATCCAACTCAAATTTGGGTTATTTTTAGAGATCAATTTCGAAAATAACGAACATTTGATTGATCGTGACACTTCATTTAGTTTTCATTGAGTATTCATGAAAATTGAGTTGGTGACGGCTGGTCGGTCAGCAGCATTATGAAAATCCCCTCAGTGACCACCGGTGGGTCACGTCGAACTCAAAGTGTTAGAGCATTATGTTTTAACAAGTATTGAAGAAAGGATTGAGTTGGCCTGGAATATTTCAGTTTGAGAACAATTTTTATTCAACATGAACAAACTATTTAATATTAAAAATATTGCTTAAAGTAATATTTCATTCTCTTCCATAAAATTCTCTACGTATCAGTAGTCGGGGTAGATACATTAAAAAATATAAGCGGGAAAATTTGCTTAATTTAAAAAAGGTCAAAAAAGAGGCTTTATCTGCACTCATTCCAGTGCAAATTTTGCTGCTTCAAATAATAAAACTTTCGTATTTGTGATTGAATTATTTTCGATGTTCTATTCGTGTTGTTCTTAGAACTGCCACGTCGAAATTATGTTCAACGTTAATTCGTTTGCCACTAAATACTGTTCAAATTTGTCGTCTGGATTAGTAAATTTCAGAAAAGATACTCAAAGCAAGTTTATACCAGATTGTCCAGATTGGTCACATTCACTAAAGCCAGTAGATGTGCGGAGCAAAGATAGCTGATGAGGAAAACAAGCAAAAATACCAACATCTTTTGACTTGAGTGTTTCACAAAACGGTTAGTTTTGGGACAGGTTTGGTATTTCCTCGTCAAATTAAAAACGGTTAGTTTTGGGACAGGTTTGGTATTTTCTCGTCAAATTTTAATGAAAAAAGAACATTAAAACAAACAATAACATCCACACTGACAACACTACAAAACAACAAGACAACACACTACAAAATTCTTGTACCCAACAAAAAAGAGAATTAACAGTGATACTTTTTTGTGGAAGATATAATGCTGATTCACTCCATCAGTCTCCGACCCCACATGTCTGTCAAAGTAGTACCTTTATGTTAAAAAGTATTTAAAATCCAATTGATCGTGATGAGTTCATTTCACGTATCAGCCTTTTCTTGAGACAAACGAATTTCCTTTCCTCTTCCAGCAAAAATAAACGACGTACACAAACGTCTCAAACGACCAACGTTGAGTTAGAAACACCCATCTCTCTCACACACGAGACTGGTAGCTGAGGAAGCGCACCGTTTTATGAGAAGAAAACGTCTTCATTGAAATAATTTTACCTAAAAACTGGGGACCGTGACGATGTCGATGTATCGACCACCACCACTCGATGCCACTCCTTCGTGCCCGAAGGAGGAACATGAAAATAGAGTGGAGAGAACTAAAAAAAATAAATCAAGTGTAGATAACTCAAAAAGTTTGGGGATCATTGGTTCTCAGCCACACCCGAATTGCTGATTTTTGATGCTAAAATAAAAAACGCTAAGAGATGCTAATTTTTCTGGTAATCCCCATCAAAAGGGCTAATTCTA
Organism: Platorchestia sp. MABIK; assembly: GCA_014220935.1. Lineage (NCBI taxonomy): Eukaryota > Metazoa > Arthropoda > Malacostraca > Amphipoda > Talitridae > Platorchestia > Platorchestia sp. MABIK. Next base: position 25,924 of record JACJUY010010682.1, read on the forward strand.
GGGCTAATCCCCATGATAAGTGCTTATTTTGGTACTAATCCCAATGTGAGGAGCTAATTTTGGTTCTAGTTCTTTTGAGAAGGGCTAATTTTGAGACTAATTTCGATGAGAGGGGCTAATTTGCAAACTTTTCCCGACGAGAAATATAAATATCAAAGCTAATTCAAATCAGAGAAGTTAATTTAATTTGAAATTTCTATGAGAGGGACTATTATTGGAGCTAATCCCTTGGGAAGATTATAATTCTGGAGCCATACAAAGAGAGATGATATTTCTGCTGATGAGCAAAGTGAGGGGCCGCCTCTTGTTCTAAGTCTGGTGAGAGATGCGTAGAAGTGCTAATTCTGATGCTAAGCCTGAGGAGGCTTTAACTAACATATAATCTAATCTCAAGACGAAAGAACTATGAAATATAGAGAGATTTGGATAGTTTATTAAGGGAGGCTGAGAGGTGCTAATTCTTTTGCTAAGCTCGCTGAAATCTGAATAAATCTACATTTCTTTGGATTGTTATTAGCAAGCCTAATCATTTCTCTAATTTTGAGTGGATTACAATTATTCGTACGAATGGCATTTGCTATCCTTTTTATCCCGTTGATTTTTCTCATTATTGTTGACGATGTGAAAAGTTTGAGGAAAGCTATCAATTTCAGTTGACTACAAAATCAACATATAATATCAAACCAAATATGTAATAATTTTCAAGTTCTTTCCTCTGACACGAAACCCTCTGGATCCTAGAACGAAGACTGAGACTTCCGTACAAAGACTTACTCACGAAGACTTTGATTACCGTGACAGCCCAGGTAGCAAAATTTATTGACCTAATATTGAGCCAATTTACAGTCTCAATATTGACTGGATACTCAAAATGAACATTGGGGAAATACCTTATTTTGGAAAATTCGGTTGATATTGGAAAAAAATATTGGCCNCTAGACCATGGGAATTAACTTGACATGTGGTTAAACGTCATCAGATGCATGGGGAAGTGAAAAATACGAATACGCAGACGAAATGCCTTATCCGCTCATATTGCCCTTGTAAATAGTGGTAAAATACATCTAAGTTTGTCGGACAGTCACCGACCAGACAGCGCACAACACTTATCACTGATAATAAGGCGTCATTTGTGCAGGACTTATTGTCTGGAGACTGTAGACTGAAAAATTTAGTGCATTTTAGTCACAAATAAAGAAAATAACATTCAGAAACAGATTTGAAAAAATAGAGTTCCGAAATACAGATCTACGAAAATAAAGCAAGTTTGCAGATAGTTCAGCAAAAGTTCTGTCCATTGCCTTTTCAATTCGAGTTTATGCGCCGAGAGTTGAATTGCGCGCTGGGAAATGAGTGAGGGATCATCTTTGCCCCAAAATTGACCACACAAAGAGCGTCGCAATTGGACAAAGCTAATGCATTCATATGAACGCTAGAATATTGTGAATTTAAGGGGGTGTGGCAATACATTACGGTAAATTGAAAATTATTTTTCAAATGATTCCTGGTTTCTTCACATGTAAGATTCCATTTTGCTGATGAGTAATTTTTTTTACTTGTATATCTTCTTCCTCAGTTATTTAATAGTCAGCTGCGAGAGCGAATTTCAATACGAAAATTACTGTCACGTGACTCACGTTTGAGACACTGAAATTGGTCCTGTGGGACACAGATGACTTACATAATGATAAATAATTTCCTTAGTTGTCTGTGTTCGTACTGAGAGTGTAGGTGGCACTCACTTGTAATGCATCAGCTTAGTGAAAAGGTAATGTCCGATTTTTGGAACAAAAGTTCATATATAAATTTGTCAATTATTTACATTCTATTATAAGTGTCATGTATTTCTGTGACTAGACTGAACAAAATTTTTTCAGATTATCTCTGGTACTTTCACATTTTTGAAAGATATTGACACCCATGTTTGTTCCCCCTAAGGATCATTTAAGAAATGTTCTACTGACGCAAGTGCGGTAGCAAAATCTTTTCAGAACACTTATAAAGATGATGTAGTGAACAAAAGAACTTGCAGGAGATGGTTTCCTGGTTTTCGAAGTGGTGATTTCGCTTTAAACTATGAGCCCAAGAAATGTTGTTTTAGAATAGAAAAATTACAAGACGTTTAGACGTGGTCCCTACAACGTGCGTCTGATTTCCATTTGTCCCGAGGACTCCATGATGATTTAAATGGATTTAGATTAACAAGAGAAAAGAGTAAAAAGAGTTGAACTTGTATTTTGATTCTAAACCTCCAGAATTTTTTTAAGTGAGGCATTTATAAGCTTCTTGAAA